>PVKE010010240.1:0-42949 GCA_004027555.1 Craseonycteris thonglongyai | reverse complement strand
GAGGGCACCAGCATTATGGACACACTCAATAGTTTGGTGATTACCTGGAGAGGGGGGAGTGGGGAAAAGAGAGTTGTGGGGGGAGGTGGGAGTGGGCACTGGATGTGGGGGGGGGCTGGTTCTGGGTGGTGGGCACATGGTGCGATGCGTGGGTGATGTGATGTGGACTTGTTTATCTGGAAACTATCTAATTGTTACCAATCAATGTCACCCCATTAAATTTAACAATAAAAAAATAAAAATAAAAAAAAGAAAGACCACAAGCTGGGCCATAAAACAAATTTGGATAAATTTTATTTTATTTATTTTTAATTTTTTTTAAACTCTATTCTTTTATTTATTTTATTTTATTTTTTATTGTTTTTAACAGAGAGAGAGAGAGAGAGAGAGATACAGAGACAGACAGAGAGAAGGGGAGGGATGAATAAATTTTAAATGATTGAAATCAAACAGACTATGTTTTGTTTTGTGTTTGTTTGTTTTGTTTTGAAATCAGAAAATTGAAATCAGAGGCCAATTAAAAAATCTGGGAAATTCTCAATTATTTTTATGTACTTGTCCTATTAGTTCTTGCAAAAATGTGCTGTAATCTCATTATAATTGGGGATTTGTCTACTTCTCTCTTTTCTGTCAATTCTTGCACCATGAATTTTGAAGCTACATTATTTGATACATGCTTATTTAAAATTGCTATATCATTTTCAGCGACCCATTTATCAATATGAAATGTCGTTTTTATCTCTAATAAAACTCCTTATACTGAAGTATACTCTCTTTCATATTAAAATAGGCACTGTAACTTTCTTATGACTAGTGTTTGCCCAGCATATTTACGTCAATCACTTTAACCTAGTCATGTCTTTAAAGTAAATCTCTTATAAATAATACATTGTTATGCTTTGCTTTTTTATCCAGGCTAAAAATCACTGCCTTTTCATTGGAGTGTATTTACTTTTTAGTTATATCTTCTTTCATTTTTTGGAGGTTGGTGGCTATAGTGATTATAATATGCATCTCTGATGAATTAATATTATATAACTTTATATACAATGTGAGAACCTCACAACAGTGGTTGCATATATTTTTAAGTTAAAAAGTTGTATAGTTTTCTTATCACAAAATATCATACATAATTGTATAAACCTAAATTTATTGTATAAAAGTAAAATGAAGAGAAACATTTCTGTGTGCACATTGTTGTTTATTCTTTGAGATCTCTTTCTAATTCATATACACGTTGATGCTTCTTCTATGAAGTTGCCACAACTCAGTATTAAATGCAACTCAGTCTCAGTCTCATAGGAGCATCTTTCAATAGGTAATATAAATGATCCTAATCTCAGAACAAACTTCTGGGAAGAGGACATAAAATTTATGTGCTCAATCCTCTTATCAAAGTTTTTCTTCATGGATATTAAATCCCCACATTTCTGGGTTGTACATATGTAGGGACTGGAAGGTCCAGCAGCATGTAATTCCTCATTGCCAACAAAAAAGCTCTGGGGAAGGAAGTGACAGGCATTTCTTTTGGGTATAAAATAAGCCACCATTGAATTGTGCTCCTGTGAAGTCTGTTGCCACAGCTGGCTGGGACAAAACAAGTGGCTAATGGCTAGGCTGATCATATTTCCTTGAGACAAAAACAGGATATTGGGATGATAATAACAGGATGAGGTTATGTAATATTCAGTATTCATGAAAAAGACAATAACAAAAGTTTTATTACATGAACATATTGAGTTAACAATTATTCTTTAGTGACAAAATTCATACAAAAATTTATGTAGATGTAGAAGAGGACTATATTTCACCACAATTGTATTATAAATATTTCACCAATGAAGTAATCTTATGCAGTAAATTTTGGTTTTTCCACACCTTTTCATAAAACTACTCACATTTCATGACACAATTTTATTTTACAACTAACACAGCCCTCACTGTCTTAACACTTTATCTAGATTTTTAGGCTATAAGAGACCTAAAAAACAACCTAAACTTACTGCAAAAGAACATTGAAAGGGGCACAAAAGAGTAACATTTATTGCATATAAAACACACAGACAAAGCCCCACTCATAAATAACACACATCAATAAAATACTTATGGGGGAAGCCGGGATGGCTCAGTGGGTTCAGCGCTCACTTTGCAGCGCCAGGGACCAAGGATCGAATCCTGACCCTGGCCCGTGCAGACCCATATGCTGAACTGAGGAGTTCCCCCAGTTCAGCTCTCTCTCTGTCTCTGTATCTCTCTCTCTCTGTCAAAAAATTTTTTTTAAATAATAAAAATAATAAAATAAAATACTTATAAAATATCATATTAGCAGTAAAAATAAAATCTGTCTTTATGGCACAGCACACTGAACACTCTAATGTAGGACTACAATGGCAAGACTGCAAAATTCCATAAACACACCAAAAAGAAAAAAAAAGGAATAAACACTCTGACTGCTATCACAAGCTAGTATATGCTAATATCCCACTGGAGAGTTACACTGTTAATAAAAAAAAAAAATTAAAAAATAGCTAACAGCCTGTTAAACAGAAATATGAGTCTGAAAATTCTGAATCAAACTGAATGCAGAGCAGAAAGAATCTCTATGGGTGGAATGATGGTAGAAATAATAGTAATACTCACAGTCATTGCACCCACACTCCTAACCTGATGGAAGCAAACAGCCAGGTGAGCCTGTTCAGTAGTTCATGTGCATCAAGATCCTCCTGGCTCTCACACGCTGAATGAGGCTTAGCGAACACTTCTCAAATTCCCCACCACTGCATACAAGCAAGTGGGTGGCATCCGATTGTCATTAGCTCAAGAAGCCTGGCCCTGACTGGATAAGGTAAATGGAAACTCCTCTTTTGTCACACTAGTAGTTTTACTGAACACATTGATTAGCATAGAGCCTTATGATAAATAAACAACACACATTCAGTTTTTTACAAAAAATAAAAACAGGAAAAAATTGACATTTATATTGAAACAATGGGACAGTCGGGAACTATTTAAAAGACAAACAGAAAAAATGGTACTGTCCTATGGTATATATAATCATCTTACTAATGGCCATAGAACCAGTGATGTCAAGAGTATCTGAGTACATAAGAATTGTCTGATAAAATCTACTCCTGGCACCATTCATTTTCATTTATGTCTTCTCATTGTATTCACCCCCATAGTACATACATAAAATAGGGGCATCAATTTTTGTGAAAAGATCATATGTTCACATCTGCCCTAATGGGGAAGGAATAAATCCATTTCATCATAGAGTCCTGTTCAAGATGGTGTCCAGCCACAGTATCTGAAAAGACTTATGGCACAAAGTTTAATGAAACAAAGTAAAGTTCCTGCTTGATGAAGATAATACCAAGACCACAATTAAAAAAATTTTTTTTTTAAGATTTATTTGTTTTTTGAGAGAGAGAGAGAGAGAGAGAGAGAGAGAGAGAGAGAAGGGGGAGGGCCCAGAGCAGTCTCCGTAGTTGTACTTCATTAGTTTTGACATAATTTCATTCCACACAGGTGGGATGTGGGGCCATACAGGGTGGGAACCAAACTGGGGGACTTCCAAATGGAGGTACCCCAGTTCAGCATACAGGTTTGCATAGGCCGGGGCAGGGATTCAATTCACAGACCTTGTGGTTGGAAGGTAAGCACTCAACCTGTTGAGCTATCCTGGCATCCCCCAAGACCATAATTGATAATCTCCCTCTTGTGTCTACCCTTTTATACCCTTGTGTCAATCACTGTCCAAGGTATGTTGGCAGTGAGAAGTTATGGTGGGTTGGGGATGATGGTAGACCTCATAGATGAGGCAGCTCCCATTTAGCTGATGACAAGTCCCAGTCAACACTGACAGATACTGGAAAATAAGTGTGCCAGTAGGTAAAGGAGGTTGAAGCAAAGTATTAACAGCATTCATCCACTACAAAGGGGCTAATCCTACCTCCAGTCTTTATTTATTGCACCCTTTATATACCAGTCATTGGGGACCATAGTACCATATTTTATTAGCTGTTGGTTCAGTGCATATACTGTATCTTGCAGGGCAGTGTGCAACTGTGCACTAAGTCTGGAGCATTTTGTTATGCAACAAGATATAACTAATATTAATACAGGTGAGTTGCATGATAAAACCACAGGGGCCTATGGTCATGTGTTCATTGTTTCTCCTTTGTCATAAAATGGATTCTCTGGTTTGAGCCATTGTTGTGATGTACATCAATATATCAGGCTTCCATAAATTCTTGAATAGTGGTGCTGACAGATGCACTGAGGACAAGAAAGGCATATCCATAATCAGATTAAGTACCAGTTCTGATGAGGATGAATCACTGCCTCCTCCAAGGTAAAGGGTGTCCCAAAATTCACCAAGATTTGAGTTTTGCGTCATTTGTGCGGTAAAGTGTTGCCAACGAAAAAAAAAGACAGCATGACAGCTTACAATGCAGGGTTATTAAAAATGAAGTGCTATATGAAAGAACAACACGTTTTCATTGTTGAACAATGAAAATTTACAATTTTTAATTATAAACCTGTGTTTTCTATCAAAATTACTTCTTGCGTAAATTTTATAAGAGGTCCAATGTAATCAATCTGCCATCAAGTGACTGACTGGTCTTCTCAAAGAGTAATGTCATATTAAACACTCAGTTTTGGTCTCTCCAAATGACAGATGGCAAGTTGGGAATTAAGCAATGGTGATAACCATCAGTTTAGCTATATAAGAATTGGAGAGGAGTCCATGTTTTTGGGCCTGTGCAAGACTATCGTTCCTGCTACCATAACCCCTCTACTCATAGGATTTTTGTGCTAGTTGACTCCACAAAACAAGTCATCGCATTCACCTGGTGTCTGAGAACCTCCTCTGTGGTAGATGCTTTCTGGTGAGAGTTAACATGAGATAAAAAGATATAAATGCTTTATTCTCACTCCCATGGATACATCCATATTCTGTTTTCCAGACCTATATTCCAATCCTTTTTCCCCAGGTTCTAAACAACTAGCTAAGCCATTTGTCTCTGACCACAAGTTCATATATATTCATCTCTCAGACCACTTCTTCCTCTTAAGAATAATCAAGTTCACTATTCACAAGTCTGCCCCCCAAAAAGACTTCCCATCATCACTGCACTTTAGGGCATCAACAGTGCATTTTCAATAGCACATGCATCTTGTACCAACCCATATTTAAAGTAGGTGTAAGCTCTTTCCTCCTCTATCTGTAGTAAGTAGGTCCTAGAAAATCTACTTAGGCCAAATAACTGAATTCTAGGAGAGGTGCCAGTGAAAGAGAGGTTGGTAATATAAGAGTTCATATAATTTGTTCACATAATATTCTTTTTAAGATTTATTTTTATTGTTTTTTTGACAGTGAGAGAGACAGAGAAAGACAGAGAGAAGGGGGAGGGCCCAGAGCAGTCTCCACAGTTGACAGCATTAGTTTTCCACATAGTTTCACTCCACAGGTGGGTGTGGGGCTGCACAGGGCAGGAACTGGGCTGGGAGCCTCCTGCTTAGAGCCCAGCAAGAACTGAACTGGGGGCACACCCCAGTTCAGCATATGGGTCTGCCTGGGCAGGAGCCAGGATTAGATCCTCGGTCTGGGGCTGCAAAGCGAGAGCTCAACCCACTGAGTCATCCCAGCTTCCCCTGTTCACATAATTTGCTCATGCCTTCTTGTTTGCTGCATCAGCCCGATCCTGAATGTACCATATCCACTGTAAAATAGATTAATGCTGTGCTTGCCAGACCTTATAACTCAGTGGATAATAAACAGTTTATGATGGGCTACTCCTATTGCTTAGACACCTGGTCTCCCATAATCAGGCACTCAGTTCCATTTGGGCCTAATAGCACAA
This sequence comes from Craseonycteris thonglongyai, assembly GCA_004027555.1. Taxonomy (NCBI): domain Eukaryota; kingdom Metazoa; phylum Chordata; class Mammalia; order Chiroptera; family Craseonycteridae; genus Craseonycteris; species Craseonycteris thonglongyai. The sequence continues at coordinate 37,082 of PVKE010010240.1, read as the reverse complement.
ACAGAGTTGATTTTTTTAAATAGAGATAATTCTTTATTGCAGAAAGCATCACTTGTCCCAGAATCTCAGGGGTATACCTCCTACTGGGGTTTGCCACAGACTCTATACATCACTGAACTACCACAAATACCTCTTACTACTGGATCTGCTGCATCTTGTGCTGCAGCAGGGACATAGCTAGATATCTAGAGAAGTCTCCTAGTTTGGCACCCATTTGAAAACGGAAGCTTTCTAAGTTACCTGATGGGTTGAAGTTATATTCTCAAAGACCAGATATGCTGCCCTCAAAATAAAAAGTTCCACTACATGATGTATCTTTCTTAGTGGCAAGAAGTGAGAGATGTAACAACTTGTTCTTTAAATTAAAGGTGATGGGGAAGCCGGGATGGTGCAGTGGGTTAAGCGCTCACTTTGCAGTGCCAAGGACCCAGGATTGAATCCTGGCCCTGGCCCGTGAGGACCCATGTGCTGAACTGGGGAGTGCCCCCAGTTCAGTTCTCTCTCTGTCTCTGTATCTCTCTCTCTCTGTCAAAAACAATAAAAAAAAAATTAAAAAAAAATTAAATTAAAGGTGATATTCCCAACATTCCCACAATATTGGAATTCTAAAAACTTCATTGATGTGGAAAGTCCTTGGATTATTTTACAGTCTATCTTACGATTCTTCAGCATGTGTTTTTATTTAGATTGTGCTATTTAAATTATAGTCTACAGACTGATGCTGGTTGGTTAATTCTTGGTTCCTGGTTCATGGTAAGATAAATTCAAAAAGTGAAAATTTATATTTAGAAACTAATAGCAATTTGACATTGCGGTGGCATCCAAACACATGATCAGGAGACTTACCTCATTGGAAAGGGTATAGATAACTTTGGTTATTGTCAAACTCATGTGGTAATCTGTATGTACATCAAGTTCAGTGATTTCCAAAAGTCTTGCTTTAAGATATATTGGAAAACAAAGAAACAAAAAAACAATCTTCACCACAGATAACTCGAGAAGCATTAATCTAGAGTTTAGTTTCCCCTTTTGTGTTCACCAGGACAGCATGCAGAAGAGTTAAAATAGCCCTGATGCTAGAAAGTAAATGTACACTCTTATCCTTTCTACACAAAGGCGAAGTTCATTTGATCCTTCCCACCAATGGTAATCAAGACAAGCAAGTTTATCAATTAATACCTGTATACCAAATGTCAAAGTTTATGTTGATCTGTTCTAGTGAAGATACCACATGCAACATGGCAACTTCTATTACAACTATCACCTAGTTAAGTTTATAGTGGTCCACTTACTGTCAGTCTGCCATGATCCCATTTTGCAAGGGTCAGACAGGAGAATTGATTGAATGGGGATATAATGGAAATCACAAAGTCTTCGTTCTTTAAATCTTCGATGGTGGCATAGCATGCAATTTTTCCTAAGATACTGTCTTACTTCTGAATTACTATCTTGGCTGGAGGCAATAGTCACAGTTTTGGGACCTCTACACGGCTAATTCTATATAATGGATATTACTCCACAGGTCAGGGAACCAATGTGAAGGGTTTGTCACCTGTTTAGATTATCTATTTAACATACATTCAGTGACTTAACTATAGAATGTGTTCATAGATCTATTGGACCCACAATAAGCTGGGGTTGAGCCAAAACCCCGGTCCCCATTCTAACTGGAGAATTATGATGGTATCAGTATCAGCTCAGAACTTACATATAGGTTCTCTTTTTTTTGGCAAAGATTTATTTTATTGTTCTTGGCAAAGACAGAGAGACAGAGACAGAGAGAGACAGAGAGAAGTGGGTGGGCCCAGAGCAGTCTCCACAGTTGTACATCATCAGTTTTTGACATGGTTTCATTCCACACAGGTGGGCATGGGCCATGCAGGGGGTGGGGTGGGGGGGACTGGGCCACAGGTCTCCCACATGGAAGGCATGCCCCCAGGGGCCGAACTATGGGGTGAGGAACAAACTGGAGGTCTCCTGCATGGGATGTACACCCCAGTTCAGCACATGGGTCCGTACAGGCTGGGGCTGGGATTCGATCCTCAGTCCCCAGGGCTGCAAAGTGAGTGCTTAACCTGCACATTTAACCCACTGAGCCATCCTGGCTTCCTATTAGTTCTTGAGGATTCTGGGTATTTCCCTTTTCCCAGGGCATCATTACCCTGGCAAATGCCCACAGGTCCTTTTGGAGAACCAACTGCTTCAGGAGTCACTTCATGGGAGGGCTCTGGGCACTTGTGGGTTAAAGCTGGTTCACAAAGCTAATTGTGCACATTTCTTCTCAAGAAATGGTAGCTTGAAATTAACCTGCACCCCTGCCTCCCCTGAGAGCTGCTTACTAAATTTTTTCCAGTGCCTCACAGGCTCAAAGGAGAAGTGGGGGTTCAATATTCTCAGGCTTATCTACCCAAATGTCTCATTCTAGATCTTAGGTTTCTTTTCTCTATCAGGGACCAGATATGGATGTGGGAGACTTTGCAAGGCTACGCATTTAGTTACATTTCAGCTCTGCTGCCCATGTATTCAGATCCTGGGCCTGATTTTCAGCATAGTTTGGCTACAGGAAATCACAGTCTTTTAACAAAAACTGCCAAGAGGCCCTCTGGCTTTCTCAGTGTGCTTTAAGGTGACAGTTGGCTGTCCTGAGGTATCATTTTCTTTTGTAAGACGTACAGTTCCATTGAAGGAATCCATCCTGCACACAATTCTTAAAATTATTGTCCTCATACTGTTCAAGCACCATAGCCACCACACTTTCTACTGCCTCACCTTCTATCTTCACTGTATCCCAATTGGACACAAAGTAGGAAGCCTTAGTAACTATGATACCACTGTGTGACCCAACTTACTACCTACTTACCATGCCAGGGGGTTTTATCACCCTGGTATCAGTGAGTAACCCAACTCCAATTTCCCATCCTGCGTGTCTGCAGGACATTCCTGGTACTGAGTCTTTTAGAGTATGAATTGGTAGCATAAGGAGAAGGTCATTGTGACAGAAGAAAAATATAAAGAGATGAAGAACTGCAACCATTCACAGTGGCAGGAAGGAAGGGACACTGAGTGTAACAGAAGAGACTCCTTTCATGTCTTCTTCACTAAACTGATCATTAACTCTGAATAATTCAGGCAAACTGATCAGGTCCATTTCTTAAAACCTGATAGAATCTAAGAGCACACACATACAGGAGATGATTTAAATCATGAGAATAAAACAGAGCAAGAAGAGGGGAGAGCTAAAGATCTTCTAGGCCAGTGCTACCTCATACTATCTATAAAGAAACTTGCTTTTTAATTTCTGATTTTTCATAAATTGATACTTTTGAAAAATAAAATTGTAAAAATTACTAGAAAAATGAAATGAAAACAAAAAAAGGCACACCACATACAAGGCTACATTTTTTAGAATTTTAAACAGACATAAAATTACATTTCAGAAAACATAATAGGGGAAGCCGGGATGGCTCAGTGGGTTGAGCGCTCACTTTGCAGCGCCGGGGACCGGGGATCGAATCCCGGCCCCGGCCCATGTGGAACCATATGCTGAACTGGGAGCTCCCCCAGTTCAGTTCTCTCTCTGTCTCTGTATCTCTCTCTCTCTTTCTGTCAAAAATAAAAAAATAAATAAATATATATTAAAAGAAACATAATAATGAAAAAATAGAATTAAATAATGACAAAACTGCACTATGTTCACTAAATGTGAACATATAGGTGGTTAATTAAAGAGGATTGTTAATACACCCTTAATTTTTTATCATTCCAAAGTCATAACAACTATATTAAAAGTTGGTAATGAAATGGCTATTTCCCATATGAAATGTTATAACACTATTCAGTATTTTAATTTTGTCAATATTTAAAGTTTTTTTTTTTTTTAAGATTTATTTTTGTTGTTTTTGACAGAGAGAGAGACAAAGACAGAGAGAAGGGGGAGAGCCCAGAACAGTCTCCATAGTTGCACATCATTGGTTTTTCCACACAGTTTCATTCTCCACAGGTGGGCACAGGGCTGCACAGGGCAGGAACAGGGCTGGGGCCTTACCCTGGTGAGAACTGAACTGGGGGCACTCCCCAGTTCAGCATATGGGTCTGCACAGGCCGGGGCCAGGATTCAATCCTCAGTCCCTAGAGCTGCAAAGTGAGCGCTTAATGCACTAAGCCATACTGGCTTCCCTAAAGTTTTTAATAAGACAAATGAATGTACTTTTTGCTTGTTATTTAACCTAGATTAGGTTGATAATAATGCTACTAGCAGGAGATAATGACCTATATGTAAACTGTTTCTATGTTTTATTTAAGAACACAGTAGAGAAATCAGTTTCTCAAAGGTATGTTTAAGGGAATAGAAGAAGAGATTTTAAGGTCATTTCAGCAAGCTAAAGATATTCATTTAAAAATTTTAACCAATATAAAGCAAACTATACTTTATTTTTAAAATTTATTTTCAATTCTTTATCAGCAGCCAGTTCCAGAAATTTCTCCCAAGTTATTTAAATTATTTTTTAGTGAGAGAAATGAATTCCACATCCATGCATTTCTTATATATGCAGTTCATTTTTATGAAAAATAAAAATTCAAAATGTTTGATCAAATTCAAGATTAGTTTCTTCACATTTCATATGTGAATACCACTGAAGTTTGATGGCTTTACTGCTTCATTTATCAGTTAATTGTTTTAGCACTTTATTATGAATATGTCTATGAACTCAATAATTGGGAAATTATACTTCTGAGTCAAATTAGGACAAACACTTAGGTCTTTAATTCTTTATGATCACTTTTCTAGTTATTATCTGGTTTACTATACTATTATTACTAATCCACTACAGATGTAGTTTTTCTTGACAAAACAGGACGTGAGAATTGTTTTGTCATTTATAATTTAGAGTTAAATAAAATGACACAAATTTTACTTCCCTAATTTAGCTGTAAATTAAAAAAAAAAACACACAAAAAAACCAGGCTTGATTAAAAGTGAAAATGATTATAAAAGTAAATAAATACATATTTTCACAGGTTTTCACTCAATTTTGGGTTACAGTTGACAAATTAACTTTAAAATTTATTTCCTTATAATGATCCTACTGCATACAATAAGGACACAGTCATGCTACCTGCAATTCACCACAGTAGTTGAAGAACACCTGAAATGTTTCTATATTCTGTTTAATGAGAGGAGTCCAATGATCATGTGCTTGGATATTGATGAAATGTCAAGTTGCTATAAATACTGCTAAGCATTTACTTTTCATTTCTATATTTACCTCCTTGTGTACCAACACAAGAAGTTTGAAAGTGGCACTGGTCCAAGGACCACTTTGAATAGTGCTACTCTAGGGAACCTGCATTGAAGAGACTGGAAGAAGAACTAGTGGAGAAGTTTATTAAGTAACAAAAGGGAGGAGGAGAAGATGGATTTATGGAAGACTAGGAAAATTTTTAGAGGAAGTGGGTAACTGTGTTAACTGTGTTTCTATATTAACAGAAAGGTTAAGTAGGTTGAGTACCAAAAAGAAGCCATGAGTTGACAATTAGGGACATTGATAATCTTTGAAAAGAGTCACTTCAGTAGATTACTGGTGGTGATAGTCGGCTGAGGTATTGGGGAAGTAGAGAGAACAAATGGGAACTACCCTTTCAAGAAGCTAGATGGTAAATGGAAATAATGTGGTACCTTACGAGTGAAAATAAATGTTGAAGGAAGACATCACTGAAAGATCCTCAAACTGAAAAAATTCTATTCCAGATAGAAAATCTAAGAAAGATATTTGTCTTAATGGTAATCTTAAAACTAATATGGAGATGGAAGATCAGGAGAAACTTCTAATAATCTGTAGAATTTCTAATACTTCTCTGGTCATCCAACAGAAAGCTGTGTGGGGATGCAAGGATTTTGTTTGACTCAATTGCCCCAAAGTTGTGTGTAAAATTTTTAAATGTAATAGAAAACAGTTAAATTAATCCTTGGTAAAGATACATGCCCTTTTGCAAATTGAGAAATCCCTCTCTGATTTATCATAATTGTGGTAAATTCAGATGCTGATAAACTGGATTTAATAAAGCAAGTCATATCTACACATGAACAGAGTTTACTTCAGTTCCCAGAACATTCCTGTGTTCTCCTGCCCTCTCCACTTATAGCAAGCAAGCATTTATTGTGTCCAATTCTATGCAAGGTACTAAGGCTACAAGACTTGGTTTCCATCCTGAAGGGTCTCAACACTGTAAATTATGATGCTTTCTGGTTAAATCAGAGGCTCAGTTATGCCACTGAGGATCCATATATTTTTTAAAAGATTTATTTTATTGTTTGAGAGGACAGAGAGAAAGAGACAGAGACAGAGAGAGAGAGAGAGAGACAGAGAGAGAGAGAGAGAGAGAGAGAAGTGGGGAGGGCCTAGAGCAGTCTCTACAATTGCACATCATTAGTTATGACATAGTTTCATTCCACACAGATGGATATGGAGCTGCACAGGATGGAAACTGAATTGGGGGCCTCCCACATGGGAGACATGTGAGAACCTTCACCACCATCCCAGTGGTTACCAGTTGTGCTGCAATCCAGCACACGGGTTTGCATGGGCCTGGGCAGGGATTTGATCCCTGGACCTCATGGTTGCAAAGCACTCAACCTGATATTTTTGATATTCTTATTGTACCATCCTTAATATTTCTACGTTATCCTCATATCAGCTTGTTTTATGTCACAATGGCAGCAGCAATTGCAAGGGTAACATCCTCATAATAATTAAGGAATAGAAGAATTATGTCATCCCTGTATTTTATTTTACGAGGCTCACATAGACCCTCTTGTATATATATATATATATATATATATATATATATATATATATATATATATATACACATACATATATATATAATTTATTTATTTATTTTTGATACAGAGAGAGAGAGAGAGAGAGAGAGAGACACACACACACACAACGAGAGAACTGAACTGGGGGAGCTCCCAGTTCAGCATATGGTTCCGCATGAGCTGGGGCCGGGATTCGATCCTCGGTGCCCAGCGCTGCAAAGTGAGCGCTCAATCCACTGAGCCATCCCAGCCTCCCCGACCCTCTTTGATCTTGCAAACCAAAACTGCATCATGAACTCCTGCTTATACCAATCCTGGGCAAGGTGAATAGGATTACTACTTTGATAGTATTTGCTCTCTATTGCTGGGGTTGGGCATGGACCCTACCTCCTGACAAACTTATGACTCCCAAGGGAGGGTTTCTGAACTTAGGCAGCCATAGCTGGCTTACAAATACGAGGGCTGTCTGGAATGAATCCTGCCATGTGATATGAAAAATAGAGGCATTTATGGCTGGATTTTTTCCAGACAGCTCATATACCTGGCAGCCATTTTATCTCCTGGCATGAGGTCTGACAATTAAAACTTCCCACCGTGCACTTATGTTGGCAGTAATGTACAAATAACTCAGTAAGGTTTCATAACCTTGGTATATCAAAGTCTGATAGCTATGTTTATGTCAACATGTGGTGGTGTCTTGCTGAGTGGTGTTCATTAATGTTGCGTGTTTTTGTGTGCTCTCGTGAGAATGTTGCAGCTTGAATTAGAGCAATGAACAAATGTTAAATTTCTTATTAAACTTGGCAAGAGTGGAAGTGAAATCAGGGACATGTTAGTTCAAGTTGATGGGAATAAAGCCATGAAGAAAATGGCAGTGTACAAATGGATCCAACATTTTTCTGAGGGGAGAGAAAGCATCACTGATGAAGAGAGGTCAGGGAGGCCAGTAATAAGCTGAATTGACAGAAACATGCAAAATTTCATCAAATTGTGCATCAAAATAGTTGGTTGACTGTGAGTAGTATAGCAAACCAAGTCAACATCAATGGAGAAACAGGAAATCTTAACTGAAAATCTTGGCACGAGAAAGGTGTGTACAAAAATTGTCTCAAAGGAGCTCACTGATGAACAAAAACAAAGGAGAGTCTAAGTTTGTCAAGATCTTTTAGAGAGGCAAGATGATGTTTTGGGCCCTGTCATTACTGGTTAAGAAACATGGGTGTACCAATACACCCCTGAAACAGAGTCAATGTGCACAACGGAAGTCAGCCAATTCTCCACCACCAAAATGTTCTGTCAGTCTAAATCAAGAGTCAAAATGATGTTGCTAACCGTTATGGATATCAGAGGGACTGTTTATTATAAATTTGTACCAGCTGGACAGTCAACCAAGTTAACTATTTGGAAGTGCTGGAAAGGCTGCGTGAAAATGTTAGACAAAAGTTACCCAAACTTTTTGCCAACAACTCATGGCTCTTGCATCATGACAAAACAACCAGCTTACAGGGCACTGTCTGTGAGGGAGTTTTTAAAATTTATTTCATCTAGGCTCTGTTCATTATTATTTATTTATTTATTTATTTATTTATTTATTTTTGTTGTTGTTAAATTTATTGGGATGACATTGGTTGGTAACAATTACATAGTTTCCAGGTGTACAATTCTACATTACATGGTCTATGGATTGCATTATGTGCTCACCATCCAGAATCAGCTCTCTTTCCATCACCATATATTTGATGTCCCCTCCTTAACAACCCTCCTCTGCTCTCCCACCCACCTTCCCCTTTACCCTCGGGTAACCACTAAACTATGAGGAAGTTTTTAACCAGTAAACAAAGAACTGTATTGGAACACCCTCTGTACTCACATGATCCAGCCCCCAATGACCTTTTTCTTTACCTGAAAATAAAGGAAATATTGAAAGGGAGATATGTTGTCATTCAGAACGTGAAGAGTAATACGATGATGGCCCTGATGGCCACTCCTCCCAAGAAAGTTTCAGAATTGCTCTGTAGGGTGAACTAGGCGCTATTATCAGTGCATAGCTTTCTAAGAGGAGTACTTCGAAGTTGACTGTAGTGATATTCAGCAATGAGGTCTGTAGCATTTTTTTTTAAAGATTTTATTGATTTTTGACAGAGAGAAACAGAGATAGAGACAGAGAGAAGGGGGAGGGCCCAGAGCAGTCTCCATAGTTGACATTAGTTTTCCATATAGTTTCACTCCACAGGCGGGCACAGGGCTGCGCAGGGCAGGAACTGGGCTGGGAGCCTTCCACATAGGTCCCGGCAAGAACTGAACTGGGGGCATCCCCAGTTCAGCATGTGGGTCCGCATGGGCTGGGGCCGGGATTCGATCCTCGGGCCTTCAAAGCAAGCGCTTTACCCGCTGAGCCATCCCAGCTTTCCCAGTAGCACTTTTTATAGGATAAGTTCGTGAACTTAATTGTCAACCTGTATGTCACGTATACACAGGAAATGGTAATCTATTGTAATCCACTTGCTGGGATAAACCCAAGAGGCTTGCAGCCACAATTTGCCTGACAGAGCCTGCTGCCTCAGCCCTGCTCAGCTGTTCCAAGAATGAGGTGGTTCACATCAGAAACTATATAATCTATTATTATATGTAAATATAATAGTTACAGAAGAGATACAGTTTCTAAGCCAATGTTTGATGGTAGTAGTTCCGGCAAGTTCCTCTTTGTTGTCTTTGTGACTTTGCATATGCTGCTTCTCTCTTGTTGGTGTTTTATCAATGCAATATAATGGATATATAGAGTCAGAGCTGGATTCAAATCCTCTGCCATCCATCAGCTCTGAAATATTGTGCAAATTAACTTCTCTGAGCCTGTTTCCCCATCTGGAAAGTAGACTAATAATTGCACTAGTCATTTTAAAGGATTGTTTTTGAGTATTGAGATAAATACATAAAGTGGTCAGCAGTATCCATGGTACTTTATGTTAACCAATAAAGATCTGAGGTTGTAAAATGGTTTAAATGTTATTAGAATCTGAGAGACCCAGATTCAGGTAGCAAGTCAAACCCCACTCTGGAGAGAAGGTGGAGTTTATAAATGCAAAACCACAAAATGTTAATTCTTTTATGCAAACAAAGTATTGTTGGGTACATTACAGGGGCTGGTTAGTTCCAATACACAAATGAGGGAGGCAAAACCAGAAAAGGAAGGAAATCAAGTCCATATATGCCCCAGTACCAGTTATTGTTCCAGGATGTCTAAAGCCAAGCCTTGAGTTGAGTTTTAGCAAGGTGTCCAGCAACTTAATAGCAGCTTTGAGAACTGAAACACATGATGTGCAGGGTACCATTTCTCTAATAGCTTCCTGACTATTTTAAGTAACTCTTAGCAGTGCTTGCTCTATTTACTTTTTTTCCATTATCAATAGTAAGCCCTCCCTAAATGTTAGGTCTCACTGGCAAAATCTTATTCAACTGTCACTGCTCCTTCGAATAGGTCCTTTAGATCAGTAGTGTCCAACCTTTTGGCCTCCCTGGGTCACAGTGGGAAAAAAAATATGTCAGGCCACACATAAAATACAACCTTTTGGCCTTCCTGGGCCACAGTGGAAGAAGAATTATCTTGGGCCACACATAAAATACACTAAGAATAGCTGATGAGCTTAAAAAAAAAAGTCACAAACAAAAAATCTCATGTTTTAAGGTTGGACATGCCTGTTTAAGGCATTTCTATAGTAGCTCCTGTTTTTACACCACTATTAAAACATTTATCACACAATAATCTGTTCTTTATTCACATCCCCTCTCCCTTCTCTATCACATGATCTGTAAAAGGCCAGTAACTGTCTTATAATCTCCTAGTGATTGGTAGAGTTTGCTCCTATTATATGTTCCATAAGTATTTGTTTTTGTTTTGGCCAATTTGCTTAACAGATTGGGCGGAGTGTGGTGGAGAGGGAGTGTGCCGCCCACAGAAAAGAGGGGAGTGGCTGCAAAGGGTGCAGTCGCCTGATATTCCTGGCAGGGCCTGAACGGCACCCCCTTATCCAACCAAGGAATGGAGATGGGGCCCAATCTCACCTACCAGACTGTGTAATGCCCCATTACCTGAACCCATGCCTGGGAGGGGTAGTTTTGGGTAAAGACAGGTTTAGGTGGCAGCCTCAGGAAAGGCGCCTGGACGCAGGCCCGGGCTCCTTGCCCAGTCCAGCCAGCCCGCCCGCCCTCGCGCCTCCACCTAGCTTACCGCCAGGCGCCCGGGTTCCCTCCAGACGCGGGCAGGCCCGCGAGCTTCGCGGACGTGACGCCGCGGGCGGAAATGACGTTTTCCCGCGGTTAGACGCAGCACTAGGTTGCCGGGCAGGGGAGGGCTTGTCTGTTTTTTCTCAGGGAACGTTCATATTACTTTTGTAACGGGTGTCTGGAGAGGACGGGGCGTGACCCGACGTGCGCACGTCCTCCCTTCCCGGTCCTGCTCACCGTTCGCTGGTTCCTGCTCGGGCAGGGCGTCATGCCACCCAAAACTCTCCGGAGAGCTGTCGCCGCCGCCGCCGCCGCCGCCACCGCCGCGGCCCCCCAGGCGCCGCCGCCGCAGCCTTTGCTGCCGCTCCCTCCTGAGGAAGACCCCGAGCAGGACAGTGGCTCTGAGGACCTGCCTCTGGCCAGGTGAGAGAACAGCTGCTGCGGCGACCGGCGCGCGGTAAGGGCTCCCCGAGGATGCATTGCCGGGGTCGCCGCGGCATCTGGCTGGGGAGAGTCTTCATCGGTGACCGGTTCTCGGCGAGATGAAGGTCCCTCCCTGTCCCCCACCGCCGCGGTGCGCCTGGAGGAGGGTGACAGGGACCTGAGTTCGGGAGCGGGGGAGGAAACCCGTAGGGGTCTCGGCTCCAGTTTGACAGGTGTCGGGCGGGTGGGGCTCAGGCCCCTGCGCGACGTGACAGGTGCTGTCTTTCTTCCTCGGGACGGGAGGCTCTCAGGCGGCGGGTAATTTCGAGGCCCCGTCAAACGAAAAGAAAAAAGAAAAAAGAGAGAGATTAAATCGTGTCTTGTGGAGAGTTTTTCTCCTTTTGAGATTTCTAGTGCTCCGGTGGTCGTTTGACTTGGGATGTAGCAGTTGGAAGCGTTTTCCTTTGAACATGCAACTGCATCTGGAGCCCAATTCTGGGAGAGGCCAAACCAGAAAAAGCCTCAGACGCTGCCGCAGAAACGCCATAAGTTGTGACATTCAGAGCCCTGGTTTCAGTTGCCTCCTGGGTACGGCCGAAGTGCTTTGTAGGGTTCTATTATAACAGTGCTTTGAAGTCTAGGGGAAAGAGAGCCATTGTAGTGACTGGTGGACCATAACTTTAAAAGAACTAGTGTATGGTCATAAGTTTTGTGAGATATTTAGCCTAAGTGCTTAAAAATTTCGAAACATTTTTTCTTGTTGCATAAAACTTGCATGTTAGTCTGCTTTATGTCTTCCATTTTGCCTTTTGGCTTTGAGCCAACAAGGGTCCTGGTGTTTCTCCACTCCTGTTTTTTGTTTGTTTGGGTACAAAATTAGTGTTCCTGTGATACATACGAAGCTTTTTTTTTCTAAATGGAATTTAAAATTAAGAAAGCCCATGATATTACTGTATAACATGACAGGTAATTTAGATATTTATTGTATTGCAGCATCTTACTACTTGTGTGCGTGCGTGCGTGCGTGCGTGCGTGTGTGTGTGTGTGTGTGTGTGTGTGTGTGTGTGGTACTCTAGTTAAGAATCGAGGATTGAAAGAGTATGGTTGTCAGCACTGATCCTACTTTGGGACTACATATATATTGCAAGGGAATGGGACTCCTTTCTCTCCCTCACCATTCCCTCCCTTGTTCCAGTGATCTAGTCCATTGCCAAATCCTGTTTTTTTCTCCTCTCCAGACACTAACAAAATTCAGGTCAAATTGTAAAAATTGGAATGGGCTTTTGGAAATGGCCTATGAAAGGCTATTAAAAACTCATATATTTAAAAAGACTATCTTATGGGTCAATTAAAAATCATACCAGTTTAGGGGAAAAAAAAAAAAAAGGTCTGAGGATATTCTGAGAGAAGACACATTACTTTAGCTTCTGATTAAACTCTGATGTGCTCAATACTTGAAAGTTTCCTTTGGACAAAGCAAGGAAAGTCTACTCTAGTAAAGTGTTGCATGTTATCTGCAGAATTTTGGAAGCATTCTTGATTAATGTAAGGCAACCAGAAATATTGAAGTTCTGGCCATCACCTAAGACTTCATTTCTTCTGTTTTTTTCCAACACATATTTTATATACCTTTAAGTGATGGAACTGTCATAAACTCAGAGTCAAAGCCATATAAGATACAGTTTGCTCTTGATTATCCATATTCACAAAAGGTTTCATTAGCATGGACAGTCGAACTCTATAATAGATTAAATACTTAGCAAGGATAGCACCACTGCCTGCCAGTCTGAAGCCAAGAAACTTACTTAGGGTTGGATTCAGGGCCCAGTTCAATTGCACTTCCAGTGACAGTCCATTTCTACCTTGAGAGTTGAGATCTTCTTTCTTTTGAGATGCTGAGATCTTATCTCTGACCTAAATGATTTAGTTGCAAGGGAAACGCTCACCAAAAACAACATGTTACCTTCTTTGTTGAGATAACCAAAAATTAATTAAGTTTTGAAGGATGGTTAGCAGTCTGTAATAGTGATCAAGAGAATGGATTTTCAAGTTAGGCTGTTCAGTTTATATCAAGGTTTCTTACTTTCTGGTTGTGATGTCAGGTGAGTGCTTCAACTTCTATAATTTGGTGCTTATCTATAAAACAAGGATAATAAGAGTACTTACATAATAGGGCTACTGAGGGGATTCAGTGAAATTATGCATCTAAGCTTCTTTGTATGGGATCATAGTAAATATTCAAATTATTAGTTATTCTTCATGCTGTTATACATACATTCCATATACAGTATATTATTAATGTACAACATTTTTAACGTTCCTTATAACATTATAAGTCAAATAGGCATTTACATGCATGAAAATGAATTAGCCAACAAGAATTTATTGACTGCCTATCTTTTTTTTCTTTTTTTTTTTTTAATTTATTTATTAATTTTTTGACAGAGAGAGAGAGAGAGATACAGAGACAAAGAGAGAACCAAACTGGGGGAACTCCCCAGTTCAGCACGTGGTTCTGCACGGGCCAGGACCGGGATTCGATTCTCGGTCCCTGGCACTGCAAAGTGAGCGCTCAACCCACTGAGCCATCCCGGCTTCCCCTTGACTGCCTATCTTAATTAAGGAAGATCTAAGAAAAAATGATAAAATAAATACATCAATAATTTTTGTCATTAATCATCTAAGAAATGTATGTAAGTAGAGGGATTACATACATGAAACATTGATAAGTATACACTGTATTGCAGCAAAGTCCCTGATAGTGAATAGATTCTGTAATAACGGGCTTTCCATTTCTTGCTATTACCCTTATCCCAGTTTTCCCAAATAGGTTTAGCTGCTGTATTTCCTCTCCTTTGTAAATCTATTTTGCTGCTCTGAAGTGTATGTGATTGACAAGGCCAGCAAACATTTGTCACTGTGTGGTATCCTTATTTTAGAAAAACTGTGAAAAAAAGATAAACATGTTTAAATTCTAAGTGTAATTTTTAAAAAGATAATTAGGATCCTAAACTATTTAGTAATGCTGTCTTTCAGAATCGTACCATTATATGCAAACCATTGAAATAAATGTTTACTTGACTAGTTTGATTTGTAAATATGTGCCTATTTTTTGAATATTTTCATTTGGTAGGCTTGACTTTGAAGAAACTGAAGAACCTGATTTTACTGTATTATGTCAGAAATTAAAGATACCAGATCATGTCAGAGAAAGAGCTTGGTTGACTTGGGAGAAAGTTTCATCTGTGGATGGAGTATTGGTAAGGATTTTCCTAAAATTTTTGTATACATTTTTCTCATTTTAAAAATAATTTTGGGTCACTGTATGAAATTTGGAAAATAGAAAAATATGAAGAAAGGAAAAGCTAGTAATAATTCTATTACCCAGTGGCAATTTACCTCTAAAAGCATTTAAAAAATATCTTTACATAAGTCTCCTGCCAAAGTATTTTAAAGCCAATCTTATAATACCAGTAGATATATTTCCTTCATAAGTACTTCACTATGATGTAAAGAATTTTTGAAAAATAAAGGTATCCCTTATAAAATAATTTTTATTATTTTATTACGTACTGAGACCTCAAATTTCCTGAAAGCCTTAGAATTAGTTTTGTTAGAATTTAGGATTTTTGACATATTTCTTCCATTTTCTTTTTTTTGCATATGTATATGTGTTTATAATAATACTTGCAAATGATTACTAGTGCTTTATATATACTGGGGAAATATTGTAAAACATTTTTGCAAATTTCTCATTTAACAGTCCATTGAGATATGAAATACAAAATCTTTATTTTACATGTATTATGTAAAAATCTTCATTTTATAGATGAAGACACTGATGTAGAGTGAGGGTAAGTAACTTGACCACGGTCCCTGGTTAATACGATCTAAAACACAGATTTGGGATCATACATAGAGTTATATATAGTTTTATGTAAGTTACATATGGTTTTATGTCTTGTTTTAAAATATTTTTAACATATCATGATTATTTTTTTATTATTAAATATTTTTTGATATTTGATAATGTCATTTCCACTGGTAGTGTACTATTTTATCCATTAGATGTGTTTTGATTTGTTAACTCATATATTAATTTTTTTCCCAACTTTTTTGCTCTGTAAAATAATGAGATAAATGTCATTATTCAGAAGAATAATGCCTGGCATGAAATAAGTCCTTAGTAACTTGTTAAATGAATGAATGAATCTCTGATTATTAGAATAAATTTATACAACTTAAAATTCTGAGTCAAAAGCTGTGAACACTTATGATACTCTTGGTAATTTGTTTTAGAGCAGAGGTGTCCAACCTTTTGGCTACCCTGGACCACAATGGAAGAATTGTATTAGGCCACATATAAAATACACTGACACTAACAATAGCTGATGAGCTATTAATAACAAAGAGCTCACAAAAAATTTCATAGTGTTTTAAGAATTTGTGTTGGGCCTCATTCACAGCCATCCTGGGCTGCAGGTTGGACATGCCTGTATTAGAGTATGTCTTTTTACCAATTAGATCAACACAGCAGAATGTGTTTATGTACACCCCATAAAAATAACTATTTAAAACTGTTTAAAAAAATATCTAGTGTCTCAGTCTGTTCTGGCTACTGTGATGAAATAGCATAGTCTGGGTAGCTTATAAATAACAGGAATTTATTTCTTACAATTCTGGAGGCTAGGAAGTCCAAGATTATGGTCCTGGAAGATTCGACTGTGTCTGATGATAGCCCATTTCCTTCCTCATAGACAGTGCCTTGTCACTGGCCTCATAGGGTGAAAAGGATGGGAGCCTTTTCTTGCCTCTTTTATGAGAGCAACTAATCTTATTCATGAAGGCTCTGCCTTCATGACCTAATCATCTCCTAAAAGCCCCACCTCCCAATACTATCATGTTGGGCATTAAGTTTCAGCATATGAATTTGGGTAGGATCTAAACATTCAGTCCACAGTGTCTGGTAATGAAAAAGAGAAAACAAATTCTACAAATCTAAAGATCTAAGCATATTCCAGAACTCCTTACTAAAAAAGAGGAGGAATACTAAAGCATTTTGGATAAATGACAGGTATTAACATCCCAGATTATCTAATGTATAACCATTGATTTGTATAAGTCATGTACAGAACTGTTTTTGTGCATATGCAGTTAAAGGGAGTCAGTGCTTTCATTTCCCTCTCTTCCTTAAAAACTAGGCTTTTAGTTTTCAGAAAGTTACAAAGGTACAGCTGATTATAGAGAGTATTAATGAATATAGGTAGTGTCTAGTTTATAAGTGGCTTGTATTCCAAATCTCTTTTCAAGTAGTATAGTGTGGTAATTTGGTTTCTTGTCAGTTCATACAAAACTTTTTTTGTATTGAACTATAACAGTAATAGTTTTGTGGAGGCTCTCTTGGGTTTCAGATTTCAATACATATATTATTATATGAATAAATCTTATCACTTTATTATCCTACACTTTTCTCATCCTCACTTTTTCCCCGCCTTCCCTGGGAACTGGCACAGTTTAAATCTCATTTCCTAAAGGAGTTCATGATGGAGACTAAACCATATGAAAACAATGCTGGAAGAAAATGTGTGCTGGAAGAAAACAAAGAAATTTCATGTTGCCTTTGGGATTTTGAGTACCTTTTGGGGGGTATGACAGGATAATATTGCATTATTCTGTTGTAATTCACCAGACTTTTACCTGGAAATATTAAGTTATAGTTAAGTTTTTG
The DNA here is from genome assembly GCA_004027555.1 of Craseonycteris thonglongyai. Taxonomy (NCBI): domain Eukaryota; kingdom Metazoa; phylum Chordata; class Mammalia; order Chiroptera; family Craseonycteridae; genus Craseonycteris; species Craseonycteris thonglongyai. The sequence continues at coordinate 19,887 of PVKE010010240.1, read as the reverse complement.
ATGGTTGGCCTGAGAATTTAACCTCCATTTATACAATAATTTCTAAGGAAGAATGTGACAGTATGTGTTGAGAAGTGAATGTGATGACAAAATGAACCTGTTTTTGAAGTTGCAATTGGCTGTTTTCTTTGAAACAAGAGGAATGTAGTAACACAGGGCACTCTTTTTGGCAACTGAAAGCAGATGATATTTATTGGAATAGAGGATAAATTAAGAGCAAGAATTTGTTGTCAGACTTGACTGACTGAAGTCTCAGATCTACCATTTAATTAACTCTCTGCAAGTTACCTAAAATCTCCAAGCCTCAGTATTATTAACAGTAAAAGAAACAAACTGTAATTTCTGGATTTTGGAGTTATGTGGATTTAATAAATTCATACATATAAAGCCTTATTAGTGTAAATCAGTGCCTGTATTTGGTTATGTGAGCAGAATAATTTGACTTAAGAACTACTCCATAAGATTTTATATTAATATAATTTTTTAGGAGAACTGAAGAATCAGTTAAATGAACTTTTAAATGCACATGTAATGATTTTGATGGGGTACTTTTACTAAAATTTGTATTTTTAAGTTTCCAAAAGTCAGAAAAGTTGTTTATGCATATGTGGAAGTATATATTAATCCTTTTTTAAGGAAAGTTTTGTATTTTTTTCTAGAAAAGTGTTTTCTTCTTTTTGTATAAATGTTTAGTAAGTGTGTAATATGTGGTTGCTACTATAAGATTAGATTGTGTTCATGCTGCTTATAGAGTATGAATAAGGGACTTTCCATTAAGAAATTGGCCAGGAGTGCCATTCATATTGTGACTTACAGTGAATCAGTTGTTAGAATGGTTTTATTTCTGCATCTTGAATGGCAGTGTTGTAGAATAGAAAAGGCCTTGTATGTCAAGGCAGAAAACTTTGATATAGTTGTATTGTAGCTATGATTTTAGACAAATTGGTTAATTCTCTAAGTCTCAGTTTGCTTATCTGTGAAACAGAGATCATGTCTGAATGTCAACTTCTTAGGCTTTGTGTATACACACACACACACACACACACAAACACACACACACACACACACATTTTTAAGAGCTTTGAAACATATTGCCCTTGATAGAGGCATTTGTTTTTGTGATATGGGTCATTATATTTAGAAAGGTAATTGGAAAAAATAGCTTGGAATTGGAGTAATTCTAGACATTCTATTTAATTTATAATACAGAAATATGAAAAAGTTTCTTCATAACCTTAAAAAGCAAACTTTTACAATTTATGTACAATGAAAGGTTTCCACCTTTTGTTTTCCAGTCCTTAGTAATATATGTACCCTTTCTGTTTGAAGGTGATGCTAGTTTTCTGATTGCATGTGACTGTTGCTGAGAAAACATTTAATAACATGTTCACAAATGTTATATGTTGTCATATTTATTTGTAGGCTATTTGCAGCTTTTATTTCTGAGTTCACTACTAAGACCAATTTTTAATTTTTTAATTTTTAATTATTTTTTTTAAGACTTATTTTATTGTGTTTGACAGAGACAGAAAGAAGCTAGAGGGCCCAGAGCAGTCTCCATAGTTGTACATCATCAGTTTTCAACATGGTTTTGTTCCACACAGGTGGGCAGGGGACATGCAGGGCGGGAACTGGGCTGGGGGCCTCCTGCATGGGAGGTATACCCCCTTGAGCCAGGCACTGAACCAGGAGGTGTGGGGGTGAGAACCAAACTGGGAGCCCCCTGCATGGGAAGCACACCCAGTTCAGGGCTGGGATTTGATCCTTGGTCCCCAGGGCTGCAAAGCGCGAGTGCTTAACCCTCTAAACCAGGGGTGTCAAACTCAATTATAACATGGTCCATTTGGTGCAACAGGCAAGATTCACGTGGGCCACATCACATTTACAAACATCGCCGGAACGGAGTCAGCGCATTTATACACGCCCCCAGGCCCCCAGGAAAGGCACTGGGCCACATGTATACTTGTCTTCAGTAGTTAAAGGGTTAATGAGGGAATTGTGTGTACGGTATTGCCTCGATCTCCCCTAAACGCTATTTTCTTCATAACAATTTTTTCTATTTTCATTTTATTTCAGACAACAAAGAATTACCGTATTTTCCGGCGTATAAGACGACCGGGCGTATAAGACGACCCCCTAATTTTACAGTTAAAACATAGGTTTAGGCCTATATTCGCTGTATAAGACTACCCCCCCACTTCCGAGGCTGTAGTCTTATACAGCGAATATAGGCCTAAACCTATGTTTTAACTGTAAAATTAGGGGGTTGTCTTATACGCCCGGTCGTCTTATACGCCAGAAAATACGGTACCTCGGGGGCCACATGTAGCCCACAGGCCGCCTGTTTGACACCCCTGCTCTAAAGCATCCCGGCTTTCCTTAAGATTAATTTTTAAAAACATTTTATTATGGAGAACTTCAGACATTTATAAAAGTAGGTAGAGAAAGTAGTATGAACTCTCATCAACCTCTTAATCAGCTTCAACAGTTAGCTACCATGGCTAAACTGTATCTCTCTCTGACACCAGATTATTTTAAAGTAAATCCCAGATTGGATGTTTTACCAAAAATATTTCGGTATGCGTGTGGAAAGAAATAAGAACTCTTTTAAAAAATGATCACAGTTCATTGCACCTAATAAAATTAATGAAAATTTCTTAGTATTAAATATCCAGTCTTCAAAATTTCTCAATCATTTTATTAAATTTTTTTTCAGTATGTTCTAATCAAGATTCAAATAAGGTCCATATATTATGATTGGTTGATTTACCTCTTAAATTTCTTTTAGTCTGTTGGCTTCATCTCCTCCTTTCCTTCCCCCTTCCCTTTATTTCCTTACACTTTATTTGTTGAAGAAATTGGATTATCCTGTGGAGTTTCCTACATTGTGTATTTTACAGATTGAATCTCCTTCATTGTTTAAGATGTTTGTATACTTCTCTGTATTTCCTGGAAATAGATGTAGAGGTCTCATCAGATCCAGGTATATGCCCATAAGGAAACAAATAATGTTTTGTTACCTCTCTTTTTTTGATGTAAGCTATTATTGATGACCATTGACTGGATCCATTAGGTGTTGTTAAATGGTGAACTGATAACTTTATCATTCCTTTTTTAATTACTCTAATTCTGTAAAGAAACTTTTCTCCATTAACTATGCTTAAGCTGAAGTATAGCTCATTTAGAAAAGTAGGATAACTGCTTTGTTCTTTGCTTTTATTGACCTACTTTTCAAACTAATGAGTTTGTTCTGTAATATCCTCCAAAGGTGACCAAAGATTACAATCATCTTTTCAAGTACTATTTTGACAGTGTCAATAGACCAGTGTGGCTATACAGAGCTATTTAATAAGATTTTTACTTAATGATAAAGTAAAATTATATTTTATAATTTTAAGAATATTATATAAATGGGATCACACAGTGTTAACCTATGGGATTGGCTTTTTTCATTCAGCATATTTCCCTGGCATTCATCGAATCTGTATATCAATATATTAGTTTTCTAGGGATGCCATAATAAAATACTACCTACTGAGTGGCATAAATAAGAGAAATGTCTTTTCTCACAATTCTGGAGGCTAGAAAGCCAAGATAAGATGTCCACAGATTTGGTGTCTTCTGAGTCCTCCCAAGAGGCAGATGGCCTCTTGGTCCTTGTATTCTGGAATGGTTTTCTTATGCACAAATCCCTGATGTCTTTTTGTATGTCCAAATTTCTTGTTCTTATAAGGACACTAGTCAGACTGGATTAGGGCTCACTCTAATGTCCTCATTTTAACTTGCTGTACCTCTTTCATTCTCAGGTACTTGGGGTTAGCGCTCAACATATTAATTATTATTTTTTAAAGCAGGGTCATAATTCCTTTTTTTCATTATTCCTTGTTAAATTTATGGGGCGACACAGGTTGGTAAAATTACTTGAGTTCCAGGTGCACAATTCTACACTATATCGTCCACACATTGCATTATGTGCTCACCACCCAGAGTTAGTTCTCTTTCGATCACTTGAAGCCCCCTCCCTCCTTCCCTACCCCTTACCCGCTCCTGTTCAGGAAATCACCAAACCATTGCTGGTGTCCATGAGTTTTTGTTTCTTTTTTACTTTCAGTTTTATATTCCAGCTATAAGTGAAGTCATATAGTTCTTGATTTTTTTCAGTCTGACTTATCTCACTTATTATGACGATCTCAAGGTCCATCTACGTTTTCACAAATGGCCACATTTCATCTTTTCTTTATTGCTGAGTAGTATTCCATTGTGTAAATGTACCACAACTTCTGTATCCAGTCATCCCATCAAAGCACACTTTGGTTGCTTCCAGAATTTGGCAACTGTGAACAGTACTGTGCTGCATATTGGAGGTACATATATCCTTGCAAATTCAGGTTTTCAAGTTTTTTGGGTAGATACCCAGAAGAGGGATTGCTGGGTCATATAATTCTATTCTTAATTTTTGGAGGAATCTCCACACTGCCTTCCATAGTGGTTGCCCCAATTTACATTCCCAGCTGCAGTGTACGGGGGTTCCTTTTCATCCACAGCCTCTCCAGCATTTGTTATTCCTTGTCTTATTGATTATAGCCATTCTAACAGGTGTGAGGTGGCATCTTATTGTGGTATTAATTTGAATTTCCCTAATTGTCAGTGAAGTTGAGCATTTTTTCATATATGTGTTGGCTGTTTGTATGTCTTCATGGGAGAAGTGTTTGTTCAAGTCTTCTGCCCATTTTTTAAAATTGGATCATTTGTTTTTGTTGTTGAGTTGTATGAGTTCTTTATATAGTTTAAATATTAGGGCCTTATCAGAGGCATTATTTGCAAATATTTTCTCCTATTCGGTTGGTTGCCTCTACTTTATTGATGGTGTCCATTGCTGCTCAGAAGCTTTTCAGTTTGATATAGTCCCATTCATTTAATTTTGCTTTACTTCCCTTGACTTTGAGGTCAAGTCCATAAAATCCTCTCTGACCCCCAGGTCTATAAGTTTAGTACCCATGTTTTTTTTCTGTGCAGTTTACTGTTTTGGGCCTTATCTGGAGGTCTTTGATCCATTTTGAGGTAATTTTGGCATATGGAAACAGTTCATAGTCCAGATTCAGTTTTCTGCATGTGTTTTTCCAATTTTTCCAGCACCCTTTACTGAAGAGGCTTTCTTTTCTCCATTGTATCGTTTTTGCTCCTTTGTCAAAAATTATCTGCCTATATATTTGTGAGTGTATTTGTGGGGTTTTGATATGTACCCCGATGTTCATCACAGCATTGTTCATGAGGGCCAGGTCATGGAAACAAATCAAAGTGTCCTTTGAGACGTGCCTGGATAAAGAAGTTGAGGTACATTTACACAATAGAATATTACTCAGAGATAAGAAAAGATGAAACACTGCCATCTGCAACAACATGGATGGACCTTGAGATCATCATATTAATCGAAGTAAGTCAGAAGGAATAAATCAAGAACCATATGACTTCACTTATATGTGGAATATAAAACTGAAAGCAACAAAGAAACAAAAACTCATGGACACGGTCAATATTTTAGTGGTTACCTGAGGATAAGGGGGAGAGGGAGATGGGTAGGAGAGAGGAGGCATCATATATTAATATATAGTGATGGAAAGAGAATGGACTCTGGGTGGTGAGCACACAATGCAGTACATAGATGATGTAATGTAGAATTGTGAACCTGGAACCCATGTAATTTTATCCATCTATGTCACCCCAATAAATTTAACAGTTAATAAAAAAATTAAAAATAGAACTGCCATACGATCCAGCAATTCCACTTCTGAGTATTTATCTGAAGGAAATGAAAACACTAATTTGAAAAGTTAAATGCAACCCCATGTTTATTTATAATAAGCAATATATGGAAGCAACCTAAGTGTTCATCAGTAGATGAATGGATAAAGGAATTGTGGTGCATTATTCAGCCATAAAAAAGAAGAAATATTGACATTTGTGAAAGCATGAATGAACCTTGGGGATGCCCAGGTGAAATAAATTGGTCAGAGAAAGACAGAAACTGTATTATCTCACTGATATGTGGAATCAAAAGCAAAACAAAACAGCAACAACAAAAAACCCAAACCAAACTGAACAGACTAATGGTTGCCAGAGATACTATAGGTTGGGGGTGGTAAACAGAATTGTCAAAGATGGTCAAAAAGTACTTCCAGTTATAATATAAAGAAGTCATGTTATGACTTATTAAATTAAAAATAAGTAATTATTAAGAAATATACAACATGATGACTAGTTAATAATACTATATTATTTATTTGAAAGTTGCTAAGAGAGTAGATCTTAAAAGTTATCACAAGAAAATATTTGTAACTGTGTGATGATCAATGTTAACTGGACTTATTGTGGGGTTTATTTCACCGTATATACAAATATTGAATCACATTGTACAACTGTTATTAACATAATGTTATATGTCAATTATGAAAAAAAATCATTGCCAAAACCAAAGTCAACTATTCTATGTCATCTTTTAGGAATTTTATAGTTTTTTCTTTCATATTTAGTTCTGTGATATATTCTGAATTAATTTTTTGGCAGATATTAGTTTTGTGTCTAGATTCATTTTTTTGGCATGTGTATATTCAGTTGTTTTAGTACTACTTATTGAATATATATATTTTTTTTAATTGTTAAATTTATTGGGGTAACATTGATTGATATCAATTACATTGTTTCCAGGTGTACAATTCTACATTACACTGTCTACACATTGCATTATGTGCTCACCAACCAGAATCAGCTCACTTTCCATCACCGTATGTTTGATTACCCCTTCGTACTCCCCCGACCCATCTCTCCCACCCACCTCCCCCCTTACCCTCAGGTAACCACTAAACTATTGACTGTGTCCATGAGTCTTTGTTTCTTTGTTCCTTTCAGTTTTATATTCCACCTATAAGTGAGGTCATATGTTTGTTGATTGTTTCAGTCTGACTTATTTCGCTTAATAAGATGTTTTCAAGGTCTGTCCATGTTGTCATGAATTGCTGTATTTCATCTTTTCTTATTGCTGAGTAGTATTGCATTGTATAAACATACCACAACTTCTTTATCCAGTCATCTATCAGAGGACACTTTGGTTGATTCCACGACTTGGCCATCATGAACAGTGCTGTGATGAACATTGGGGTACATATATCATTGAGGATTAAGGTTTTCAGGATTTTTTGGGTAGATACCCAGGAGAGGGATTGCTGGGTCATATAGTAGTTTCATTCTTAGTTTTTTGAGGAATCTCCACACTGCCTTCCTCAGTGGTTGTACTAATTTACATTTCCACCAGCAGTGTATGGGGGTTCCTTCTTGTCCACAGCCTCTCCAGCACTTGTTATTCCTTGTCTTGTTGATTATAGCCATTCTAACAGGTGTATCTCATTGTGGTTTTATTTTGCATTTCCCTCATTGCTAGTGATGTTGAACATTTTTTCATGTATCTATTGGCTGTTTGTATGTCTTCAGGAGAGAAGTGCTTGTTTAGGTCTTCTGCCCATTTTTTAATTGTATCATTTGTTTTTTTGTTTGAGTTGTATGAGTTCTTTATATGTTTTAGATATTAGCCCCTTATCAGAGGCATTATTTGCAAATACTTTCTCCCATTCAGCTGGTTTCCTTTTTACTTTGTTGATGGTGTATTTTGCTGTGTGGAAGCTTTTTAGTTTGACATAGTCCCATTCATTTATTTTTGCTTTTACTTCTCTTGCCTTTGGGGTCAAGTTCCTAAAGTGCTCTCTGAGCCCAAGGTCTATAAGTTTAGTACCAATGCCTTCTTCTATGCACTTTATAGTTTTGGATATTGGAAGTGGAAGTCTTTAATCCACTTTGAGTTAATTTTGGTATATGGTGACAGTTCACAGACCACATTCATTCTTTTGCGTGTGGTTTTCCAATTTTCCCAGCGCTATTTACTGAAGAGGCTTTTTTCCCCCATTGTATGGTATATTTTTTGCTTCTTTATCAAAGTTTATCTGTCCATATATTTGTAGGTTTATTTCTGGGTTTTCAGTTCTGTTCTATTGGTCTGTATGTCTGTTTCTCTGCCAATACCAAGCTGTTTTGATTATTGATGCTTTGTAGTACAGACTGAAGTCAGGGAGTGTGATGCCTCCAGCCTTACTATTATTATTATTATTATTATTATTATTATTATTATTATTATTATTATTTTGAGGATTGCTTTGGTGATTTGGGGCCTTTTGTGGGTCCATATGAATCTGATAATTTTTAAAATCTATTTCTTGAAAGAATGTCTGTGGGATTTTGATGGGAATTGCATTAAATCTGTATAATTCTTTGGGTAATGTGGCCATTTTAATTATGTTGATTCTTCCAATCCATGAACATGGTATATCCTTCCATTTCTTTGTATCTTCTTCAATTTCTTTTAGTAACGTCTTACAGTTTTCTGTGTATAAGTCCATCATGTTCTTTAAGTTTATTCCTAAGTATTTTATTTTTGTTTTGATTGCAAATGGTATTGTTTTTCTCATTTCTTTTTCTGAAGTTTCATTGTTTGTATATAAAAATGCTGTGGATTTTTGTACATTGATTTTGTATTCTGCAACTCTCCTGTATTCACTTATTATTTCTAATAGTTTTCTGGTGGAGTCTTTAGGGTTTTCTATGTAAAGGATTATGTCATCTGCAAAAAGTGACAGTTTAACTTCTTCATTTCCAATTTGGATGCCTTTTATTTCTTTTTCCTGCCTAATGGCTATGGCTAGATCTTCCAGCACTATGTTGAATAGCAGTGGTGACAGGGGACATCCCTGTGTCATTCTTGATTTTAGAAGAAAATGTCTCAGTTTTTCCCCGTTTAGTATGACATTCACTGAGGGTTTGTCATATATGACCTTTATTATGTTGAAGTAATTTCCTTGAGGTAATTTTTTTCTATACCCATTTTATCAAGTGTTTTCATCATAAATGGATGTTGTGTCTTGCCTAATGGTTTTTCTGCATCGACTGATATAATCATATGTTTTTTTTCTTTTCTTTTGTTTATATGGTGTATGACAAAGATCGATTTGCATATGTTGAACCATGCTTATGCCCCTGGGATGAATCCCACTTGATTGTGATCTATAATCTTTTTAATACATTGTTGTATTCTATTTGTTAGTATTTCGTTTAGGATTTTTGCATCGGTGTTCATCAGAGATATTGGTTTATAGTTTTCTTTTTCTTTTTGATATTCTTGCCAGGCTTTGGTATTAGGGTAATGTTGGCCTCATAGAATGAGTTGGGAAGTATTGCCTCTTCTTCAATTTTTTGGAAATTTTAAGGAGGATGGGTGCTAGTTCCTCTTCGAATGCCTGGTTAAACTCGTTGGTGAGACCATCTGGTCCTGGACTCTTGCTTTTGGGTAGTTTTTGGATGATTGTTTCAATTTTCTTACTGTTGATTGGTTTGTTTAGGTTATCCAGTTCTTGATTCAGTCTAGGTAGACTATATGTTTCTAAAAACTTGTCCATTTCTTCTAGGTTGTAAAATTTGGTGTTTCTGTGGTATCATTTGTAATTTCCTCTCTTTCAGTTCTAATTATGATTATTTGTGTGTTTTCTCTTTTTCCCTTGGTTAGTCTAGCCAGGGGTTTGTCAATTTTATTAATTTTTTCAAAGAACCAGCTCTTTGTTACATTAATTTTTACTCTATTTTTTTAGTTCTGCTTTTATTTTTACTATTTCCTTTCTTCTGCTGGCTTTCAGTGTTTTTTGTTCTTTTCTAGTTCTTGAAGATGTGATATTAGGTTGTTTACCTGTGCTTTTTTATGTTTCTTGAGAAAGGCCTATAGTGATATAAATTTCCCTCTTATTACTGCTTTTGCTGCATCCCAGTAATTTTGGTATGTTATGTTTTCATTGTCATTTGTTTCTATGTATTTTTTAACCTCTTCTTTGATCCAGTCACTTTTTAATAATATGGCTTTTTAAAATTTATTTTTATTGTTTTTGAGAAAGAGAGAGAGACACAGAGATAGAGAGAAGGGGGAGGGTCTAGAATAGTTTCCACAGTTGCACATCATTGGTTTTTCCACATAGTTGCATTCCACAGGTGGGCATGGAGCTGCACAGGGCAGTAACTGGGCCGGGGTCTCACCTTATGAGAACTGAACTGGGGGGCCTCCCCAGTTCAGCATGTGGGTCCTCACGGGCTGGGGCTGGGATTCGATCCTCGGTCCTGGGGCTGCAAAGTGAGCACCCAACCCATAAAGCCATTTCTGCTTTCCCTAATACGTTGTTTAATCTCCATATATACATGGTTTTTCCTGCTTTCTTTTTGTAGTTGATCTCCAATTTCAAAGCTTTGTGATAGGAGAATACACTTGGTATGATTTCAATCTTCTTAAATTTGCTGAGGCTAGCTTTTTGTCCCAGCATGTGGTCTATCCTTGAAAATGTTCCATGTGCACCAGAAAAGAATGCATAGTTCTGTGTTTTAGGATGAAGTGTCCTGTAAATGTCAATTATGTCCAGTTGCTGTAATGTATTATTTAAAGCTGTTATTTCTTTGTTTATTTTCTGTTGGATGATTTGTCCATAGCTGTCAATGGGGTGTTTAAGTCCCCTACTATAATTTTGGTTTTGTCAGTTTCTCCTTTTAGATATGTTAGTAGTTGCTTTGTAAATGTTGGTGCTTCTTGGTTGTAGGGATATATATTAATAAGTGTAATACCTACTTGTTGTATTGTCCCCTTTATCATTATGAAATGTCCATCTTTGTCTCTTATTATCTTTTTGATTCTGAAGTCTGCTTTGTCAGATGGCTACAACCTGCTTTTCTCTGGGTGCCATTTGCTCGGAGTATTTTTTTCCACCCTTTTACCTTGAGTCTGTGTTTGTCCTTGTGGCTAATGTGTGTCCTCTTGTAGACATCATAAGCTTGGTTTTTGTTCTTTAATGCAGTTTGCTACTCTGTGTCTTTTTATTGGTGAGTTCAGTCCATTTACATTTAGGGTGATGATTGATATATGAGGATTTCCTATAGCCATTTTATCTTTTGTTTTCTGGTAGCTCTTTTTTTAAATTGCTTCTTTGCTTTTTTCTTTCCATTGATTATTTTAGTTTGATGGTGTTTGTGACTGTTTTTTCTGTTTTATCTGCTTTTATTGTTATGTGTCCCAGTTCTAAGTTCTTTTTCAGTGGTTACCATGAACTTTATATAACAGAAAGTTTCATATATGCAGTGGTTCCTTTTCTTGAGGATGTTTCTTATTTCCATTCTCTTTGGAAACTTAAATCTTTACTTTCTTCCCTTTATATATATATTTTTGTTTCAGTTTACCCTTTTTTACTTTCACTTTTTGTTTCTAGTCCAGTTACCTCCTTCAGTATTTCTTTAAATGCTGGCCTTGTACTGCAGAATTCCTTTAGTTTCTCTATGTCTGAAAACATCTTTATTACTTCTTCATATCTAAAGGATAACTTTGTTGGGTACAGGATTCTTGGCTGATAATTTTTCTCCTTGAATATTTTGAATACTTTGTTCCATTCCCTTCTGGCTTGTAGAGTTTCTGTTGCGACATCTCATGATAGTCTGATGGGCTTTCCTTCAAAGGTTATGGTGGTATTTTATCTGGCTGCCTTGAAGATTCTTTCTTTGTCTTTGACCTTTGATATCTTCAGTATAATGTGCCTTGGTGAGGGTCTGTTAGGATTCAAGTAGCTAGGGGTCCTGTTTCCTTCTTGGATTTGAGTTTCCAGTTCTTGCCATAGGTTTGGGATTTTCACATCTACTATTTGTCTGAGTAAATTCTCTGTGCCCATATCATCCTCTGCTCCCTCTGGAATACCTATTATTCTTATATTATTTTTTTAATGGAGTCAGATAGTTCTTATAGATATCTTTCGTTTCTTTTAGCTATTCGGCCTCTTTCTTCTTTCTTCTATGACATTTTTAAGTTTTTGTCTTCAATTGCACTAATTATTTTCTCCATCTGGTCAGCTCTGCTTCCTATGCTAGCTATTTCATTTTTTATTTCTTTTATTGTGTTGTTTGTCTCCAGAATTTTTATTTGCATCTTTTTTATAGATTTCATTTCCTTTGTGAGATCACTTAGCTCCTTCTGTGTGCTCTGCCAGTTTTCTTTGATCTCTTTGAGTGTTTTTATAATTGCAGCAGTGAATTTTTTGTCATTTAGACCATATAATTTTATATCTTCAAGTTCCTTTTCTGGAGATTTTTCTCTTTCTTTCTGAGCTCCTTTTTTCAAAGGGGCATTCATTGCTATTAGAGCATTTTATTTCGTGGACATGAGGACGTTTCCCCTGGTAGATGTAAAGGTATCTTTCTTTTACTTCCTAGCTGGTGTTAGTGTCTTATAATACTTTCTCTTGTTTATTTGGTTTGCTTACAGTGGGAGACTTACCAGAAGGTGAGCTTCTCTTCGACTTAGTCACTCTGATCTTTGTATGCCTCCTCTTTGGGAAGGTATGGTAGGTGATGGTATTCTATGCCTTTGGGATCCCACTGCTGTCAGAATCTGCCACACCTAGATCCCTCTGCTTACTTCAGCAGGAAGAGTGGGGGCAGGATTTGTTGGGAAAAGCTCAGGTCTGATTGCATCACAGGGTAATGGTTGCTTCCCTGCAGCAGCTCATTGAAGGCAAGCTGTGGGTGAGTCCTGTTGGGCAAGCCCTGGGAGACAGCAAGTGGAAGCAGCCAGTCTCTGTGTTCAAGGCCACGGTTTGGGTTCCACCTCACTGAGAGCCACTCTGTGTCTTAGGTGCCAGCACACTCCTGATGTTGGCTCTCTGGCCACTATAACACCAGCCTCTGGCTCCAGTTGTTGGCCTCATATTCTGCGGGCCGCCAGGTCCAGCTGCCGGACCCAAGCGCCAGCAGCTGGATTTTCACTCCAATCACCCTCACTGATCTCTGGCTGCTTCTGGTGCCTTGCTCTGGCCTCCTGCACTGCACTCTGGCCACCCTCACCATGCCACGGCTGCTACCCACACACTCCCACCAGGGCCTCTCACCACAGTCAGTCGCTCCCTCATTTTCTGTCCACCCCATGTTCTGGCCATCTGTGCCTCTGCCTCTGTTTGTTCCAGTCCTCCAACTGGTCCAGAGTCATTCTGCACCTCGACATATGCCCCTACAGTCCCACCTCAGTCATTCTCTCTTTTGCTGGTCTCTGAGTCAGCCTCTGGGTCAGTCACTGGGTAGGTCTCTGGTTCACTCTCCAAGGCGTGTCTCCACACAGTTCCCTTTCTTTCTTTCTCACTCACCTACGTTTCTCCAGCTTTAGGTATTTTTTTGTGATGAATGGGTTCCTCAGCTGAGGCTACGCTTTGCTTGGGGACTCTCTGGTTGGATTTTAGTTGTTTAAATTGTTGTCTTTTCAGAAAAGGTTTCAAGAGCTCCTCTCATGTTGCCATCTTGATGACGTCTCTTATTACTCCTTTTTTCAGAGGAATACTTTGGTGATTCAAGGTCTTTTTTGGTTCCATATGAATCTGATAATTAAAAAAAAATCTATTTCTTGAAAGAGTGCCTGTGGAATTTTAATTGGAATGTCATTAAGTCTGTATATTCCTTTAGGTCAGGGGTGTCAAACTGGCAGCCCATGAGCTGCTGCCAGTTTGACACCCCTGCTTTAGGAAGTATGGCCATTTTAACTTTTGCCGTTCACCCCTCGTTCTGGATGCCTACGCTTTGGCCTTTGTCTGTTCTAGGCCTCCAACCTGCCCAGAGTCGTTCTGCACCTCGACCCATGCCCCAATGCTCCCACCTCAGTCATTCTGTCCTCTTCTGGTCTCTGGGTCAGCCTCTTGGTCAGTCACCAGTTAAGTCTCTGAGTTGTGCTCCGTGATGTGTCTGCACTGCTCTCTTTCTCTCTCGCTCACCTCCTTGTCTCTGGCTTTAGGTATTTTCTTGTGATGAGTGGGTCCCTCAGCCAAGTCTATGTGTTGCTTAGGGATTCTCTGATTGGATTGTAGTTGTTTAAATTGTTATTCTTTTCACGAGAGGTTTTAAGAGCTCCTCTCACACTGCCATCTTGATGATGTCTTGTCTGTTCTTTCCATGTTTTACTGCATTTCTAGGATTTTATTAAGATGTTAAAAAGGAGTGACGAGAGGCAGTATCCTTGCCTTATTCCTGATTTTTAATGGGAAAACTTGTAGTTTCTTACCACGAAATGTGATGTTAGCTGTAGGTTATTTGTAGGTGTTCTTTGTCAAACTGAGGAACTTTCTCCTCTTCATGGTTTGCTGAGAGTTTTGATCATTAATGGAGTTGGATTTTGTCAGACTTTTTTTTCTTTTGCATGTATTGATATCATTCTGTAATTTTTCTTCAAACTGTTGGTATATTGGATTACATTTATTGGCTTTTGGATGTTGCACACCTAAAATAAATCCCACTTGGTCCTGCTATATACATCATTAATACATCATTAGTTATAATTTGCTAATATTTTGTTGAGGATTTTGGTATCTATATTCATGATAGATATTAATCTATTTTGGTTGTTTTTTTCCCTTTGTGGTGTCTTTTTCTGGTTTGGTATTATGGCAATACTTACAGAGTGAGTTAGGAAGTATTTCCTTTGCTTTGATCTCCTGGAAAAGAGTATTGGGAATTGGTATAATTTCTTCCTTAAATGTTTGTTAGAATTCACAAGTGAATCAGTCTATGCCTGGTGCTTTCTGTTTTGAATGGTTATTACTTATTAGTTTAGTTTCTTTCCTAGATTACAGGTCTAGTCAGATTATCTATTTCTTATGTGAGTGTTGGCAGATTGTATCTTTAAAGGAATTGATGAATTTCATTTAGGTTTTCAAGTGTGTGGACACAGAATTGTTCATAGTATTTCTTTTTTTATTGTTAAATTTATTAGGGTTACATTGGTCTGTAAACATTTTATAGGTTCCAGGTATATGGCTCTTTCCATCACCATATATTCAGCTCCCCTTCCCTCCTCTCCTACCCACCTCCCCCCTTATTCTCAGGTAACCACTAAACTATCGACTGTGTCCATCAGATTTTTTTCCCTTTTGTTGCTTTAACTTATATATTTTACATATGAGTGAAGTCATGTGGTTTTTAGCTTTTTCTGTCTGTCTTATTTTGCTTAGCATGATGATCTCCAGTTCCATCCGTATTGTTGCAAATGGCAGAATTTCAACTTTTATCATCACTGTGTAATATTCCATTGTATATATGTACCATAGCTTTTTTATCCAGTCAACAGTCAAGAGGCATTTTGGTTGCTTCCATGTCTTGGCCATCGTGAACAGTGCTACAATGAACATTGGGATACATAAGTTTTTATGGACTTCAGTTTTTCGAGTTGTTTGTGTAGACACCCAGAAGGGGGATTGCTGGGTCATGTAGCTCCATTTCCAATTTTCTGAGGAATCTCCATACTGTCTTCCAAAGCAGCTGTACAAATTTGCATTCCCACCAGCTGTGTATGAGGGTTCTTTTTTCTCCACAGCCTCTCCAGCACTTGTTGTTCCTTGTTTTGTTAATTATAGCCATTCTAACAGGTGTGAAGTGGTATTTCATTGTGGATTTGATTTGCATTTCCCTACTAGCTAGTGAAGTTGAACACTTTTTCATATGTCTATTGGCCATTTTTATGTCTTTGTGGGTATAATGTTTGTTTAGGTCTTCTGCCCATTTTTTTAATTGGATTGCTTTGTTGTTGCTGTTGAGTTGTACAAATTCTTTATGTATTTTAGATATTAGCCCCTTATGAGAGGCATAGTTTGCAAATATTTTCTCCCAATTGTTTTGTTGTTTCTTTGCTTTGTTGATAGTATCCTTTGCTGTACAGAAGCTTTTTACTTTGATAAAGTCTCATTCATTTATATTTGCTTTTACTACCCTTGCAGTTGAGGTCAGGTTTGTGAAATCCTCCCTGAACCCTAGATGTGTGAGTGTAGTACCAATGTTTTCTTTTGTGGTCTTTTGTTTGTTTGTTTGTTTGGGGATTTTTTTGTTGTTTGTTTTAGGTCTTATTTGGAGGTCTTTAATCCATTTTGAGTTAATTTTTGTATGGTGACAGATCGCAGTTCAGATTCATTCTTTACTTGTGGTGTTCCAGTTTTCCCAGCACCATTTACTGAAGAGGCTTTCTTTTCTCTACTGTATATTATTTGCTGCTATGTCAAAAATCATCTGTCCATATATTTGTGGGTTTATTTCTGGGTTTTCAGTTGTGTTCCATTGGTCTGTGTATCTGTTTTTCTGGCAATACCAAGTTGTTTTGATTACTGAGACTTTGTAGTACAGATTAAAGTCAGGCAGTGAGATGCCTCCATCTTTATTCTTTTTTCTTAGGATAGCTTTGGCAATTCGGGGTCTTTTGTGGTTCCATATGAATTTGATGATTTTTAAAATCTATTGAAAGAGTATGGGATTTTGATAGGAATAGTGTTGAATCTGTATATTGCTTTGGGTAATATGGGCATTTTAACTATGTTGACTCTTCTAATCCATGAACATGGAATATCTTTCCATTTCTTTGTGTCTTCTTCAATTTCTTTTAATAATGTCTTATATTTTTCAGTGTGTAACTCCTTCACATTCTTTGCTAGATTTATTCCCAGCTATTTCATTTTTTTTGTTTGCAATGACAAAAGGAATGGATTTTCTCATCTCTCCTTCTGATGTTTTGTTGTTGGCATATAAAAGTGCAATTGATTTTTGTACATTAATTTTGTATCCTGCAACTTTACTGCATTTATCTCTTGTTTTTAATGGATTTCTGATAGAGTCTTAAGAATTTTCTATATAATAAAATATTATGTCATCTGCATCATGACAGTTTGACTTCTTATCTCCCATTTTGAATAACTTTTAATTCTTTCTCTTACCTGATTGTTCTAGCTAGAACTTTCAGCACTATGTTGAATAGCAGTAGTGACAGTGGGCATCCCTGTCTTGCTTGTGATTTTAGGAGGATAGGCTGCAGCTTTTTCCTATTCAGTACAATATTTGCTGATGGTTTGTCTTAGAAGGCCTTTATTATGTTGAGGTGCTTTCCTTAAATTCCCATTTTATTCAGTACTTGTATCATAAGTGGGTGTTGAATCCTGTCAGATGCTTTTCCTGCATCGTTCAAATAACCATGTGGATTTATCTTTTATTTTGTTTATATGTTATATTACATTGATTGGTTTCTGTATGTTGAACCATCCTTGTGCCCCTGGGATGAATCCCACTTGATCATGATGCATAATCTTTTAAGTGCCTGGTTGTATTCTGTTTGCTAATATTTTGTTTAGGATTTTTGCATCAGTGTTCATAAGAGATATTGGTCTATAATTTTTATTTTTGATATTGTTCTTCCCAAATTTTGGTATTAAGGAAATGTTGGCCTCGTAGAAAGAGCTGGGGAGTATTGTGTTCTCTTGAATTTTTTGGATTAGTCTGAGGAGGACTGGCATTAGTTCTTTAAATGCTTGATAAAACTTATTGGTAAGACTGTTTGGTCCAGGACTTTTGCCTTTCGGGAGGTTTTGGATAGTTGTTTCAAGTTTTGTGATATTGATTGGTCTATTTAGGTTATCCAGTTCTTCTTGGTTCAGTCTAGGTAAACTATATATTTCTAGAAATTTGTCCATTTCCTCTAGATTGTCAAATTTGGTGGTATAAAGTCTTTCGTAGTAATTTCTTATGATTATTTGTATTTCTGTAGTAACATTCATAATTTCTCCCCTGTTGTTTCTAATTTTGGATATATGTGATTTTTCTCTTTGTCATTTGGTGAGCCTAGCCAGTGATTTGTCAATTTTATTTATTTTTTCAAAGAACCATCTCTTTGTTGCATTAATTTTATCAATTGTTTTTGTATTCTCAATTTCATTAAGTTCTGCTTTAATTTTTATTAGTTTTTTCCTTCTACTGGCTTTGGGGTTCTTCTTTTTCTAGTTCTTTAAGATGGGATGCTAGGATGTTTACTTGTATTTTTTCTTGTTTTCTTGAAATAGGCCTGTAATGATATCAATTTCTCTCTTATTGCTGCTTTCACTGTGTCCCAGTAATTTTGGTATGTCATGGTTTTATTATCATTTGATTCTACAAATTTTATAATTTCTTGTTTTATTTCTTCTTCGATTCAGTCATTTCTTAGTAACATGCTGTTCAAGTTCCACTTATATGTGATTTTTTTTCTGCTTTCTTTTTACTGTTCATCTCTACTGTCAAAGCTTTGTGGTCTGAGAATACACTTGGTATGATTTGAATATTCTTGAATTTGTTGAGTCTGGGTTTATGTCCCAGGATATGGGCTATCCTTGAAAATGTTCCATGTGCACTACAAAATATATGTATAGTCCTGTGTTGCAGGATGGAGTGTCCTATAAATGTCAATTATGTCCAGTTGCTGTAATGTATCATTTCAGGCTGCTATTTCCTTATTTATTTTCTGCTTGGATGATCTGTTCCACTTTGTCAAGTGGGTATTCAGGTTCCCTGCTATAATATTGTTTTTGTAATATTCTCCTATTTGTTCTGTTAGTAATTGCTTTGTAAATTTTGGTGCTCCCTGATTAGGGACACATATATTAATGAGTGTCATGTTTTCTTGATGTATTGCCCCTTTTATCATTATGAAATGTTCATTTTTATCTCTTATTACTTTTTTTTTTATCCTGATGTCTATTCATCAGAAGTCAGTATGGCCACTCCTGCTTTTCTCTGAATGCCATTTACTTTTAGTATTGTATTCCACACTTCCACTTTGAGCCTGTGTTTGTCGTTAAGGCTGACGTGTGTATACTGATGTGGACAATATATGGTTGGGTTTTGCTTTTTAATTCAATCTGCTATTCTGTGCCTCTTTATTGTTGAATTCAGTACATTTACATTTGGGGTGATGCTTGATATTTGAGGATTTCCTGTATCCATTTCTTCCTTCATTTGTATTTCTTTTTTGTCCCAACTTTTCTCCATGTATTTTGATTTCTTGACAGGTTGAGTAGCCTCCTTCAGTATTCCTTGACATACCGGCCTTGTGCTGGAGAATTCCCTCAGCTTCTGTATATCTGAAAAGGTCTTTATTCATCCTTCATATCTAAAAGCCAATTTTGCTAGATAGTTAATTCGTGGCTGAAAATTTCTCTCTTAAAATTTTGAAAATTTGGCTCCACTCCATCCTTCCTTGCAGGTTTTCTGCTGAAAAGTTTGATGACAGCCTGATAGATTTTTCTTTGAAAGTTATCTATATTTTTTTCTCCTGGAAGCCTTCAGGATTCTTTCTTTGTCCTTGGTTTTTGACATCTTCAGAATAATGTACTTTAGAAATGATCTGGTATGGTCTAGGTCAGGGGTTCCCAACCTTTTTATACCCTAGGGCGCATTCTAAAATATCGGTAGGGCGGCGGGCACCAGCTATTTCTAAGGATATTTATTATTGAACAAGAATAAAACATAATAAACAAAAATAATTTTAAAATAATAAATTTATTGTACAAATTATATACACACAAAGAAACATATATACAAAACATAATACAAAGTAAATAAAAAACACACATATAATAAAATCCTTTAAAAAAAATAAAAGAAAACATAAAAAAAACCAATCTGTCAGTGTGATCTTTGGCATTGCATTTCATTGGCCAGTGCCTCGTAATTAGGAGAGTATGACGACAACACTGTTAGCAAACAATTATTAAGATGCTCATTGGTAAGTCGAGATCTATATCGTAATTTTATTAAATTCATGTTTGGAAACAAAGATTCGCATAAATACGTTGACCCGAAAAAAGATTTGATTGTATATTCCACTTTTTTAAAAAATGGGAACCTTTCTTTGTCGACTATGTTCCATAAGTCCTCTGATATTAAGGATTTTAGTAAAATATCGTTCTTTTTTTTTTTTTTTTTTTTTTTTTTTTTTTTTAATTT
>PVKE010010239.1:0-42945 GCA_004027555.1 Craseonycteris thonglongyai | reverse complement strand
TATATATATATATATATATATATATATATATATATATATTTAGTGATTTATTTTTATTGTTTTTGACAGAAGGGGGAGAACCCAGAGCAATCTCCATAGTTGTACATTATCGGTTTTCTACATTGTTTCATTCCACAGGTGGGCACAGGGCAGGAACCAGGCAGGGGCCTCCCCCATGGAGTTCACCCTGGTGAAAACCAAACAGGGGACGCACCCCAGTTCAGCATATGGGTCCACATGGGCTGGGGCCGGGATTTGATCCTCAGACCCTGGGGCTGCCAGGCGAGTGCTCAACCCCAAGTATATGTAATTTTGTTGGTGGTTCCTTAGTTTAGATTTTTTTTTTCCAGTTAGGGCGGGGATAGGTGGGCACCCAGAGGATGTGAGGAACAAAGGTTAGGTCAAGACAGTGAGTCACTTGTGGCCCCTTGGTGAAGGCAGCTCATGTCCTACCACTGAGACCTGATGTGGGCAGGTAGCCATCCCACTAGTGCTGGAGAAGGCGGCACAGAGGGTTCGTAGGGAGGACCTGGCACCCTGAGCCAGTCGCACGTCACGTCATGGTGGCCACTGGAAGAGTTTCTATTCCCCAAAGAGTGTTCCTTGGATTGATCACTAATCACATTCGCAGCATCTTGGATCCCTCTGCCATCGAAGGTGGTTCCACCAAATTGACATGCTCGGGCTTGTGGGAAGGCTCGGTTTGGGGACAATTCCCTGACTGAAACTGAACAAATAAAGATGATCCTTTTAAGTCCTCACTCAGCCTCAGAGATGGATTCTTTTCATTCCTGGCTTTGCAACCTATTTTCTGTTGCCAGAAAAGGCTGCCAGAGGCTTGGGGGAAAAAAGACTTTTGCGGGACAGGGGGCAGGACGGTTTTAAGCAGCAAGGGACAGGAGGCTAAGAACAAGTGGGGTCATGGTTGATGGGGTGTACAAACAGAGGAGATGGTTTGCCCCGTGCCAAGATAAAGCCTTTGCTGGGGACGTCTCCTCCCAGCCCTGGGCGGGAAGAGGGGAGGGGGTAGAGGAAGCAACCATCTTCATCCCTGTTCACCTAAAAAATAATATGACATATGATAAGATTAGTGCAAAGGAGTCTTCACACCCAGGTTTCCCAAATGTTAATATTATATTAAATTTGCTTTTGTCTGTAGATAAATAGATAGGTAAATATAATAAAAATTTTTTTTTTATCCTTCTAAGTCATTTTTTTCTAAAATATACATAATATAAAACTTAACCATCTTAATCATTTTTAAGTGGCATTAAGTACATTCCCATTGTTGTGTGACCATCCATCTCTAGAACTCGGTTCTTGTTCCCAAACTGAAACGTCCCCATTAAACACTCCCTCCCCTCCCCCTTCCTAGCCCCTGACACCCACCATCTACTTCCTGTCTCTGCACCCGCCTCCTCTAGGGACCTCCTGTAAGTGCAGTCGCGTGGTATTTGTCCTTCTGTGACTGGCTATTTCACTTAGCAGCATGTCCTCGAGGGTCCTCCACGTTGTACCAGGTGTCAGAACGTCCTTCCTGTTGAAGGCTAAATAATATTCTGTTGTACGTGTCACCACATTTTGTTTATCCAGTCGTTAGTGCACGGAGGTGGGGGTTGTTTTCACCTTTTGGCTGTTCCGAATGTGAATGAAAAAGGGACCACACACTAAACCTGACAAGCTCGGGAGGCCAACATGGCAGCCCTGCAAACTCAGACCAAAATTAACTACCCAGCCAATGGATTTCATGTAACCCGCCTCATGTCTCCTCCTTTGATTCTAATGTATAAAATAAGCTGCAAAACTTATGCCATTCTCTGGAGCATTTGCTTAATCGGGTGAGATTTTGCTTCCCAATGTTTGTTGTCAGTTTGACTCAAATAAACTCATTAAAATTCTCTACAGGTTTGGACATTTCTTACGTTAACATGAATAATGCTGCTGTGAATACAGGTGTACAACTATGTGTTCAAACCCCTGTTTTCAATTCTTTTCACTATAAACCTAGATGTGGGCTTGCTGGGTCATATGGTAATTCTATGTTTAATGTTTTTGAGGAATGGACATACCATTTTCCATAGCGGCTGCACCATTCTCTCCTTCCCATCACCGTGCACAAGGGGGTGTAAAGTGGTAACCCATGGTTTTGATTTGCATTTTCCTAATGACTAATGAAGTTGAACATCTTTTCATGTGTATATTATTGGTCATTTGTATATATCTTCTTTCAAGAAATACCTATGCATGTTCTCTGCCCAATTTATAATTGGGTTGTTAGTAATTTTTGTTAGTAAGTTGTAGTCATTCCTTTTTTCTTTTTTTCCCTTTGGCATGTTTTCATTTTTTAAATTAAATTTATTGGGGTGACATTGCTTAGTAAAATGACATAGGTTCCAGGTGTACAGTTCTGCATTACATCGTCTGTGTGTTGCATTGTGTGCTCACCACCAGTCAGTTCTTTTTCCATCACCATGTATTTGAATCCCCCCTCCCGTCTCCTCCACCCCTTCCCTGTAGTCATCATATTTTCTCAATTCTGATCCCTTGTCAGATACGTGATTTGCAAATACGTATTTCTCTTGTTCCATTAGCTGTCTTTTCACTCTGTTGATTGTGTCCTTTGCACAAAAGTTTTTATTTTTATGAAGTCTAATTTCTCTTTTTTTTTTTTTCTTTTGTTGTCTGGGCTTTTGGTGTCATTGAATTTGTTTTTAAGTCAGGAAAGAGCTCAGTGGGTGTCCTCTTGGGGATTAGGAAAGGACTCATTTATAAACCCTAGAAATTTTGCCATGTCTCACAGATGTCCTGAGTCTGAGGTCAGAAAGCAGCTTTGGTTTGACAGTGTCCCTTTCTGGTAAATAAGTACTGATCTTAGCAAAGCAAGGCTACTTCTTAGCTGTTATGCCTTACACATTGATAAATGTGCCCAAGGATGTCCACTGAAGCATGGCTTATAATTGAGGAAAACTCGAAGCCATATGCTGAACTGGGGTGTACTTCCATGTGGGAGGCCTCCAGTTTGGTTCTCACTGGGGCAAGCTTCCCATGTGGGAGGCCCCTCGATTGGCCCCCAGCTTGTGGGGGCGGGCGTCAGGTAGGAGGTCCCTGGTCTGGTTCCCACCCTGCTCGCCTCCGTCCACCTGTGTGGAACGAAACCATGTCGAAAACTGATGACAAAAACTGATGACATATAACTATGGAGACTGCTCCGGGCCCTCCCCCTTCTCTCTGTCTCTCTCTGTCAAAAACAATAAAATAAATCTTAAAAAAAAAATCCATGGCAGCTAGTTTTTCAAGATGGAATATTATGTGGCACAGAAAAGAGATCTAGATGTCACAGGATCTGTATGTCACAATGTAGCTAGATCTCCCAAACCACTTGCAGAATGGACAAAACAGTGTTTCCAAGGGATACAATTGATTTAAAAATGAATGCTATGTGTTTTCTCAGTTAGGTGCCTATATGGGTCTACATAGATGTGTGTTGTTAACAATACTTGCCTCTGCAGTGTGGGGATGGAACCTGGACTTGAAGTGAGGCAGCTTTAAACTTGATCTGTCTGGCCTTTTAAAAATATACTATTTTAATGTCTTATCTACTAATTGTACCACCTGTGTTGTTGCTAGGCCTGTTGATTGATTTTCCTCCTTATTCTGGGTGGTAATTTTCTGTTCCTTTGCATGCCTGGTAAGTTTTAGTTAGATGTCAGACATTGTGAATTTCACCTGGGTGGTATGCTGGATACTTTTGTATTTCCTCTAAATGTTCTTGAGCTTTGTTCTAAGATACAGCTAAGTTACTGGAGACAGTTTCATCCTTTCAGGGCTTGCTGTTAGTTTTGTTAAGAGAGGACCAGAGTAGTCTATATGCCCAGGGTTAGTTTTTCCCTACTTCCTTATGACATTTTTCCACTTTGGCTGGTGGGAACACCAAGTATTTCCAGGCCTGTGTGAGCCCTAAGGGTTAGTCCCTTTGATCATTTCAAGTAGCTCTATCTCTGGCCTCAGCACACATGTATAATTGATCCTCAGAAGATCTCTGGATCAGAGGATGCCGAGATAGCTCAATAGGTTGAACACGTGCCTTGCAACCTTGAGATGTGGGGATAGAATCCTGGCCTGTACAGCTGCACATGCTGCCGCCAAGATGGTGATGAAGGTTCTTGGCTCCCATGAGGGAGACCCCCAGTTGGTTCTGTCTCATGCAGCCCCACATCCACCTGTGTGGAATGAAACTATGTCAAAAAGCTAATGATGTACAACTATGGAGACTGCTCTGGGCCCTTCCCCTTCTCTCAAATAAATAAACAAACAAAGTTAACCTCATTTCTTTAAAAAAAAAATCTCTGGATCAATATCTGTCTCTTCCCTTCTCCTCCCCACCCCCCTTTCCCACTCCCTCTATTGCTCCTCCCCCCCAACAATGTTATCTCCTTTCTGGAACTCTACCCTGCAATCTGTAGCCTTCTTACTCTTTTTTTTTTTAATTATTTTTATTGTTTTTGACAGAGAGAGAGAGAGAGAGAGATACAGAGACAGAGAGAAGGGGGAGGACCCAGAACAGTCTCCACAGTTGCACATCATTGGTTTTTCCACATAGTTTCATTCCACAGGTGGGTGCGGGGCTGCACAGGGCAGGAACTGGGCTGGGGTCTCACCCCGGTGAGAACTCCCCAGTTCAGCATATGGGTCCACACGAGCCGGGGCCAGGATTCGATCCTTGGTCCCCGGGACTGCAAAGTGAGTGCCCAACCCACTGAGCCATCCCAGCTTCCCCAACCTTCTTACTCTTTTTAGAACCTCTTCTGTGATTCCTCAACTAAATATCTAAACTTTTATTTTATACATTTTGTTTTCCCCCTCCCCCGCCACTGGTTCCAAACAGGAAGGTAAATCTGATTCCCATGGCTCCATTTTAGCCAGAGTTGCTTTTTTTTTTTCCCCTTAAGGAAGTGCATTCATGTTTTAAAATATAGTTTAAGTTTGCATGTTTTGAGCTCTTTTTAGGCTTTGTGCCTTTTGGGTACATTGTTTTTCCTCCCTATAACATGGGTACAGATGAGAGAACTGAAGCACAGAGAGGGTGAGTGACTTGCCCAAGGTCACTCAGCCAGTGAGTGAGGGGAGGAATTTATCTAGCCACTTGGTGATGGGGACCACAGTCCTGACTACCCTCCAGCATCCATGCATTTAAGAGCTATGGTTTCTTTCTTTCTTTCTTTCTTTCTTTCTTTCTTTCTTCCTTCCTTCCTTCCTTCCTTCCTTCCTTCCTTCCTTTCTCTCTCTCTCTCTCTCTTTCTTTCTTTCTTTCTTTCATTTCTTTCCTTTCTTTCTTTCTTTCTTTCATTTCTTTTCTTTCTTTCTTTCTTTCTTTCTTTCTTTCTTTGAGATTACATTTATAAAACATAAAAGTAATCATTTTAAAGTGTGCAGTTCAGTGGCATTTAGCACATTCACATTCTGTGTCATCACCACCTCTGTCTATTTCTGGAACGTTTCCGTTACCCCCGAAAGAAATCCCATCCCCATGAGCAGTCACTCCCCATCTAGCCTCCCAGCTGCTGATCTGCTTTCTGTCTCTATAAATTTGCCTGTTCTGGACATTTCATATAGACGGAATCACACACTGCGTGCCCTTGTGTGGCACTTCTTTCATTCAGCATGGTGTTGTAAGATTCATCCACATTGTAGCTGGTCAGTGCTTCATTCCTTTTTATGGCCGAATAGCATTCCACTGTGTGGATAGACACTTGGGCTGTCTCTATGTTTTGGAGATTGTGAATAGTGAGGATCTACTTTTAAAATATTTTTTATTTTTTAAATCACTTACTGGTATGAAGTTTTTTTTTTTAATATATTTTTATTTATTTGTTTTAATTTTGACAGAGAGAGAGAGAGAAAGAGAGAGATACAGAGACAGAGAGAGAACTGAACTGGGGGAACTCCCAGTTCAGCATATGGGTCCGCACGGGCCGGGGCTGGGATTCGATCCCTGGTCCCCAGCGCTGCAAAGCGAGCGCTTAACCCACTGAGCCATCCCGGCTTCCCCAAGGATCTACTTTTAAATGTAGGAAAGATGAGAAGGAAAGAGAGGCCCTAGCCAATAGCTAGTCCAAATCTCCATGTGTAGTTGAAGGCAAGGCAACTTCACAAGGGTCCAGTATGTGTCTAGAGTCACCTAGGTCTGTGTTTGTTCATAGTCAAAGCTTGAGCTACTTGGTTGTTCAGCCAACATTCATAAGTACCTGCTGTGTGCACGTCCCTTGCAGTGGCAAGGACACTAGCCTATGGGGCTGAGAGAGAGTGCGTAAAGGGGGCTGGGCATCCAGAGGTCTTAGAAGGGGGCCGAGACATGAAGGATAAGGAGGAGTCAACTGACTGGGAAGTGAGGGAAAGAGCATTCCATGCAGCGGGAGCAGCTGGTGCAAAGGCCCTGAGGCAGGAGTGAGCTTGTTATGTGGGAAACCTCATGGTGTGAAGAGTGAGCAAAAGGGGATGAAGGGAGAGGAGGGCAAGGAGATTGGCAGTGTCCAGACCCTGCAGGGCCTCATGGGCCATGAGGGGAGTTGGGATATTTTTCTGAGCATTGGTGGGAATCACAGCAGGGTGGGAACAGGGAAAGGGTGTGCTGTGACTTTAGATTCTGCCTTGGGGTCAGGAGGCTGGGTGGGGCAGTGTAGGGCAGGAGATGGTGGGGCTTGGTCTCCAAATCAGTTTGCCAAACAAAACTCGGGTGTGTTCCAGCAAACCTCAAGCAATGGTCTCTCCATATTTCTGTGGCCAAAATAATTACTCCAGTGTGCAGGGTGCAGAAAGCAGGTGAATGTTTATGAAATGAGGGAGCTGAAATGGTGATCACAGACCTAAAACCTCCAGTTTTAAGGGTTTTTGTTTGTTTGTTTGTTTGTTTTTGACACACACAGAGAGAAGGGGGAGGGTCCAGAGCAGGCTCCATAGTTGTATATGAGTTTTCAATGTGGTTTCGGTCCACAGGTGGGCACAGGATCGCACAGGGCTGGAACCTCCGGGCCAGGGGCCTCCCACATGGGAGGTACACCCCGGTGAGAACCGAGCTGTGGCCACACCCCAGTTCAGCATATGGGTCCACACAGGCCAGGGCTGGGATTCGATCCTTGGACCTTGGGGCTGCAAGACAAGAGCTCAATCCGATGAGCCATCCCGGCTTCCCCTTCTTAGAGGTTTGATGGTGTGAAAATAGTCGTGTAGGAATCATGGTTGCCCGCTGGCAAGCATGTGCCTGCTTTGTCTATGAATCCTCAAACCCTTTAAAGATGTCCTCTCTGGTGATGCAGCACAGGCCAGGAAGTTGAGGCTTTAGCTGAAAAGGGAACATGAAGAATAGAACTATGAATGGCCAGGAAAAATGATTACGGGAGAAATGAAGTATTTTACAAAGTTTTCTCTTTAGTATATTTTAAATGTTTTGAAATCACTTTCACACAGAACTTAACCCCCTCCCCACCAATCCCCGTAGCCATCTGACCCATCATCTGCAGTTCACTCGTGCACCAGGGTTTGGGGGTGCAGGTTTGCACTCTGCCCTTGTCTGTCCGGCTGTGGGATTTCTCAGGGACGCTTCCTGATTCTGCATGTCACTGGGCTTGGAGAGAGGGATGGGGTTCCAGTTCCTGATGTTGGCATTTGAGACTTCCTCAATATACCCACCGTGCCCCACCCACCCTCCAGGTGTTCTTGTCTCCAGGTAACCTGATGCACCATCTTTGAGGTGCAATTTGGAGGGACCTGATTTTTCAGGTGTCAGATGTTCCCCAGAGTAACTATAGTGACTGGGTGTGGAGTTGGGACAGTGTGGGTAGCAAAGTTAAGGCGACTGGATAAGGAAATCTTAAAGTTGTTGCAGGAGATGCAAGAACTCGACTACAGCAAATTCAATGAGGCCAGTTACAAAAAATGCTTCTCCTGGGACCTACCCACAAAACTGGGTAACGTCCACCAGTGGAAGCATTTTAATACCACCACATGAGATCTGAGAATAATAAGAAACAGGCCTAATGACACTCATTACTTGGAGTATTAAGTTTACTATGAAGAACGCTCGGATTTTCATATTGAACTGAAACGTTCATCCCCAAACATCTTTGCCTGCCTCTGGTCAGCAGCCTTGGCAGGACACTTGGTTCTGGTCCTACTGTGCAGTGTGCCTTGGGCCTGCGAGGAACTGACCAGTGGACCCTCGGTGGAGCATGCTGAGAATCCAAGGAAAACACTGGTATTTCCCTAAAAAAGTGTGCTTGGACCATAATTCATGACGTTTTTGTTTTTTTCTTTAAGATTTATTTTACTGTTTGAGAGAATGGGGGAGAGAGAGAAGGGGGAGGGCCCAGAGCAGTCTCCATAGTTGCACATCATTAGTTGTGACATGGTTTCATTCCACACAGGCGGATGTGGGGCCGCGTGGGAGGCGAGAACCTTCACGGCTGAGCCAGCTCAGCACCACCAGTTGCACCGCAGTTCAGCATATGGGTCTTCACAGGCCGGGGCCGGGAGTCGAACCCTGGACCTCATGATTGCGAAGCGAGCACTCAACCGCTTAACTGTGCCGGCATCCCCTCATGGTGTTCCTAAACCACTCCGTATCCAAGGTGGTTAGAGGCTCCCGAAGGAGTTGGGTCCATCTATAAACATATACTGAGTATCATGCACCAAGTCTATAAATAATTCTTATCAGAGCTAACAGGAAAGTGTAACAACAACAAGAACAATAGGCAGCATTATTGGAGTGCTTCTAATGTGCCAAGCATTGCTTGGAACTCTTAGTGTGAATTCCTTCGTGTAATTTAAACCACCTGGCTCATAAGTACTTTTTTTTATCCCCATTTTATATATGAGGAAACTGAGGCTCTGAGAGGTTAAGTGCCCAAGGTCACACAGGCAGGGTTCAAACCTGGGAACCTAGCTCCAGAGGCTGCATACAGCATCACACCACCACACAGGGATGTGCACACAGGGTTGCAGAAGTGTGGCTGGGGGAGGGGAGGAGGGCGGAGCTTTGGGGTGAACCAACACACTCTTCTTGCCCCTCGGCACCGCCACAGCGGGTCCGGAGCTGGCCTGTTTTCTGAGAACGAACGGGTCAGCTTATGCCCAGGAGCCCTCACCGAATGCCACAACACTCCCCCTCCTCTCGCCTCCAGGAGCTAGAGAAGCTGGGCCTCGGTGACAGTGTGGACCTGCACGTGTACGAGATTCCAGTCGAGTACAAGACGGTCCAGAGGCTCATCCCCGCCCTGTGGGAGAAGCACAGCCCACAGGTGAGTGCAGCGAAGGCAGGTGCTTCCTCAGCAGGACCTGCAGGCAGGCGCCTGGCCCTGCCACGGCGTATGTGGCTTTGTTCTTGCTCCAATCCCATGTAATCACCCTTTTAAAAAAGTCACTAGTAAGACACTTTACATTCTTCTTTTGTGCCAACTCTGAAATCTGGTGTGTTTTACACTGGGCGGTACATCTTGATTTGTAGCAGCCACATTTCAAGGGCTCAGTAACCACATGTGGCCCATGGCTGCCGATATTTTAGATGTTCACATACCTTCCTCTCATGCCCCTTCTGTGTGTAAGCATTCACACCAACAGTTGATAGTTGAAATTAAACTATATTTGATTTGGTATCCTTTTTATATAGTTTATTGTGAGCATTTAATCACCTAGGCCATTAAAAATTCTCCCTAAACATTATTTTAATCACTGAGTAATTACCTAATATAACCATTCTTCCATTATTGGGCATGCCACTTGTTTCCATGTTTTTTCTCACATTTTAATAAATAATACTGAAGTGGCCATTGAAAGATTATTATATTTTGATTACTTCTAGGTTAGATTCCTAGAAGTAATACTTTGTCTTTTGCATTTGGCAATATATCTTTTTCAAAGATACACCAAAGTTTTGGGTTTCCTTGTATGGTTTTTATTTATTTATTTTATTTATTTATTCTTTTATTGTTTTTGACAGAGAGAGAGAGAGATACAGAGACAGAGAGAGAACCGAACTGGGGGAACTCCCAGTTCAGCACATGGGTCCACACGGGCCGGGGCCGGGATTCGATCCTGGGTTCCCGGTGCTGCAAAGTGAGCGCCCAACCCACTGAGCCATCCTGGCTTCCCCACTGGCAATATATCTTGAAGATCTTTTCTTATAGAATTGCTCTGGGTATTTTAACAGCTACAGAGTAGTTCATAATTTAGCCAACCCCCCCCACCAATGGCTAATTAGGTTGTTTCCAGTATTTGACTGTTATCAAAGCTGCAGTGAACTTCCTTGCATGTTTTACATCCTTGTGTGTTTCACATCCTGGCATGTTTCACATTTTTGTGTGTTTCACATTCTGGCGTGTTTTACATCCTGGCGTGTTTCACTTGGCACATCTTTCTGCAAGAGTGACTATGGGGTCTATTCCAGCAGCAAGAGGTCAGAAACACTGTAACCCACAGTAGAGCCTAGCCAGCATGCCACCCTCTCCTTGGCCTGGGAGGACCCAGGCTATGGACAGACCTTCTTAAGCCCTGCCTGTCTCTCTGCAGCTGGTGGTGCACGTGGGAGTGTCGGGCATGGCGACCACAGTCACACTGGAGAAGTGCGGGCACAACAAGGGCTATAAAGGGCTAGACAACTGCCGCTTCTGCCCTGGCTCCCAGTGCTGCGTGGAGGACGGCCCTGAGAGCATTGACTCCATCATTGACATGGATGCTGTGTGTAAGAGGCTCACGACGTTGGGCCTAGACGTGTCCGTGACCATCTCACAAGATGCCGGCAGGTAGGGAACCGGGGGTGGGTGTGTCCCTCCTCCACCAGCCCAGCTGGTGTTGAACAAGTATGCTGACTTTGGCTCCTGTGGGCCAACCACTCATGAAGGACCCACAGAGCTAAATATACACACTTAAAACCCACTGATTCTGCTTCTGGATCTGCCCACTTCTCCCCACCAGGCCCCTGTGACGTCCCATCTGGACACTGCCCAGCGACTCCCTGGTGGTCCTCCTGTCACCTCTACCCCATCCCTGCCAGTCCTTGTCCTCCACGCAGTCTGTTTTCTATGTTAGTTTCCTGTGACTGCTATCACAAAACCATAAATCTGGTGGCTTAGTTCAACAGAAATGTATTCTCTCCCAGTTCTGGAGTCTGGGAGTCCAAAATCAAAGTGTTAGCAAGGTTCCTTCCCTCTTGAGCCTCTGAGGGAGAATCTGTTCCCTCCCCTTATGGTGGCTGCCAGTGACCCGTGGCATTCTTTGGCTTATACATGCATCACCCCGATCTCTGTCTCTGTCTTTGCATGCCCTTCATTCTTCCTTTTTTTTTTTGACAGAGACAGAGAAGGGGGAGGGCCCAGAGCAGTCTCCATAGTTGCACATCATTAGTTTTCTACGTAGTTTCATTCCACACAGGTGGGCGCAGGGCTGCGCAGGGCAGGAACTGGGCCAGGGGCCTTCCACATAGGAGGCATGCCCCTGCAAGCCAGGGGCAAACTGGGAGCTTTCACATAGGAGGCTCACCCCAATGAGAACTGAACTGGGGGCATATGGGTCCACTCAGTCCCAGCCAGGATTTGATCCTCGGACCCCAAGGCTGCAAGACGGGTACTTAACCCACTGAGCCATCCTGGCACCCCCCGCATGGCCTTCTTATAAGGGTACCAGTCATTGGATTTAGGACCTTCCCTAGTCTAATATGACCTCATCTTAAATAATTACATTTGCCAAACCCTTATATCCAAATAAGATCTCATTCTGGATGAACATGAATTTGAGAGGGAAACTATTATAAGTCAGATGATGTCCCTTCCTTGCTTAATCCCTTTTACAGCTCCCATTGCTCCTAGAATAGAATAACAAGCTCTCCCATCATCCCTGGGTCCTGTGTGGTCTGGTCCCTGCCTACATCTCCACCTTCATCTGCCTCTACTCTCCGCATTTACCACATTCCAGACCCACAAACCAGCCTCCTTCTGTTCTTAAACACACCAAGCTCACTCTAGCCTTGGCCTCTGCCCAAACTTACCCATCTCTAATGAGGCCTCTTTCAGGTCTCAGCGCCAACATGTCAGCTCCCTAGGGAGGCCTCCCAACCCCCACACCAATTTGTGTCCTCTGTTCTGCTCCCTCTCAGCACTGGGTACCGTGATTTCTCAACACTGCTTTTACTTCTCCAGCCCAAAGGCAGCAGGTGGCAAATATAGTTGACTGACTAAATGTAGGAGTAACTGAATTTATCACCGGGTTCTTTAAACAAGTTTTAAATTGCACTGACAATTCTGGAATGTATGTTCATATGTTCCCATTATGAAAAATTTTCTTGCCCTCTCTCTTTCCCTCCAGTGATCCCGATGTTAGATTAGAGACTTAAATTGCAAGGTCTCCCATCACCCACATGTTTTCGTACATGTATGTACAGAGACTCAGCATGCTGCCTTAAGGCACTGTCCTGTTTTGCTTGGCTTTTATGTGGGTGGGGTTACATGGTGTGTATTTTCCTGAGCGTTCCCTTCCCCAGTTTCATTTGTGGACATGGGACTGGGTCTTCAAGAGTTCCCTTTCTTTCTCTGGTCTACTGCATGTCTTATAAATGTCTTCCAGAGTTACGTAAAGCCACTCCTCTGTCAGACCTTTGGGTGTATCTTAGTCTGTTTGAGCTGCTATAACAAAATACCACAGACTGGGGGGCTTATAAACAACAGAAATGGATCGCTTACAGTTCTGGAGGCTGGGAAATTCAAGATCAAGGCGCCAGCATGTTTGTATTCTGATAAAGCCCCTCCTCTAGACAGCCAGCTTCCTGGCTTCTGGCTGAGTCCTCTGGTGGTGAGAGGAGCCAGAGTTCTCTGGGGTCCCTTTTAAAGGGGGCCTAACCCTACTGATGAAGGCTTTCACTTCCCAAAGTTCCACCTCTTAATACCATCACATTGACTGATGGTTAAGGCTTCCACGTAAGAATTTTGTGTGTGTTGGGGCTGGGGGCGTGGGGCAGACACAAACACTCTGACCCTAGCAAGTTGCTTCCTGTTCTGTTCACTGCAGCGAACACCTAGTTTATGTATCTTTCTTGTGCCCTCTTGCAGATGACTCCTGAAGGTAGAGTCTAAAAACTAGAAATATCAGATCGTAAAAACTGCATTTATAATTTTGCTAGTCTGGCAAATTGCCTGACCCTGCAGCAATGTGCAACCCCACTAGCAGCATCACACTGCCGACCTCCCCACGGATACACCAGCGCTGGGAATGATCAGTGTTGTTGACCTGGGGAGGGAGAAGCAGCATTCCATCTTGTGGATTTCTGGTGAGGTCGGGGGTCTGACGGGGTTTGGATGGAGGTTGTCCTGTGTGTCTGACCGTGTTTTGGTCTCCCTCCTGCCCACTGTGCCTGTGGCTTAGGTACCTCTGCGACTTCACCTACTACACGTCTCTGTACATGAGTCACGGCCGCTCAGCCTTTGTCCACGTGCCTCCTCTGGGCAAGCCGTACAACGCAGACCAGCTGGGCAGGGCGCTGCGGGCCATCATTGAGGAGATGCTGGGTGTTCTGGAGCAGTCAGAAGGCAAAATCAACTGTCGCCACAAACACTGAGAGCCACTCAGGCCTCCCAAAGACCTTCGGCTGGGGATCTGATTTGGATCAATTTGATTTACACACCTCTCCCCTTATCTCCGCAAAAGTGCTGATCAATTTGAAGAAGTCAGCTGAAGATTTTTAGATCTATTCTCGTTTGCATCTGGGGATGTGGCTGCGATGGCTGGGAGGCCAGTGGGGGTGGTTTCCTCAGAGAACTCTGGTCAGGTGGATCTCTGATCTGCGAACCCTACAGCTGGGCCACCTGTTCACCTGTTCTTCTAAGTCTCTGGGGAAGGGATTCCAGAGTTCCCTCCATCCTCAGACTGGCTTTTCCCAAACTTAAAAGACTCTCAAAGAGTCTTTGCCTTGATTCATGTCTGAACAGCTTAGATCGCCCCAGAAGGGGCTGCCTTGAGATAAGGCATGTGTTTTTTTTCTTTCTTTTTTTCTTACTCTCTTTTTTAAAACAATAGTGCTAGTTTGGGCACAGAGTAATTTATATTCCCTTTGGTTAAAGCACAGGCTGTAGCCAACAAGTGTCTTTTCTTTTTCTTGGGGTTTGGCCCCTTCTGCCTCCTGCCCTGAAAACTGCACCCACATCTTTGTTTGGGGGCTGACATTGAGGTCCCCTTGAGTGGGGGTGGGCATGGCCAGACCACGGGGTGAGGCATTCGCTGCCCCAGAAGATTGGAAGGGTTGACTGACTCAGCACCTGAGCCCACGAGCTCTGGAGCAGCCGCAGTGGGAAAGCAGACCTTGTCATTGCCACATGCACATGACTTTTTCTTTTAATATGTAAAAATGTGTAGCAGCTGCAAACCCACATCTGGACTGAATTTTTGCAGCCTTGGTTCTGGGGACTAGCTTCTCTCCTTAAGGGAGGGCCTCAAATCGGCCTGGGGCCAGAGTTTGCTGAGCAGTGTGTGTGCTGGGCATTTGTGCAGGAGGGCAACAGGGCAGCCAGGTGGTTTTTGGAGATACACCCAGACTCACGAGTACATTTTTATCTCACTCTTTGGCAACTTTGAACTTACCAGCCAGGGATGCGACTAATGTCCCCCAGGAGGCAACCGAGTTCAGCGGGACCTTGACACCGACAGAAGGACAGGGCAGCAGTAGCAACCACAAAGCCAATTGAGAAAAAGACCCCTTTTGGAAGTATTCTTCGATATTTTGGAGAACACATGGTTTTATCATTTTCCTAAGAGTGAAGAGTGCTGGATCTGATGCTGTGTTGGGTCATGTCAGCGTTTCCCGGCATGCAGTTCTTTTTAAAACAGTTGAGAGTTTCATTTTGTTCTATTTTCTTAAATATTCACTGTTTTTTCCCTCCTGTTCTGATGCCCGGGGTGGTTCCTGCCTCTGCCGAGCTGCTGTGTTGCTTAGGAACCACGTAGATGGGTTTCTGAGTTAAAAGCATTTTCTGAGTCCTGGGCTTTTTCTGAAGGGGGAAAGTGGGCACAGGTGGGTGGCTTGGGGTGGGTGCTTGGCAGTGGGTGTGGGCTGTGGCTGGCTAGTTGAACTGATCGGGCTTCTGCTGCACTCTCCATGTCAGATCTCCCTCTGCCAGAAACGTCCCCTCCATGTCCCCAGTCTGAGTTTGCAATCACCTGAGAGATCTGGTGTGTGTGTGGGGTGGGTGTGTGTGTGCCATTTCCTGGCTCCCTCAGCTGGCTTTTGTGAGCAGACGTGGCCCTTTTGAATGAGGAGGGCTCAAGGCCCAAGGAGTCCCCAAAAGTTTGATTCAGAACAATATCGAGCTCCATCTAGCTCTGTTCCCCAAAGGTCTGAGCTGTAGGGCGCGCAGGAGGAAGTGAATCTAGGCACGATGAGGAGAGTCGGGCTGGAGGTCAGCCAGGTCTGAACTTAGTGGGGCCCCGATGGAATCCAGACTCGCTCTCCCCAAACTCCACATTTTCACCTTTCTTTTGTCCTCATTTCACCTCTCTGCTTAAAGCACCCCGTGATTTAGCACCTTAGAGACGTAACTTACTGTCTGATCATTGTCAAGTGTGTGTATGTGTCATTTTTGTGTTCCAGCGTTGGTTTTAGATTTCCTTGAGTCAAGTTGGAATTGTGTTTTTGTCTGTGATTCAGAGCATCTAGCTCATTTTTATTTAATCAGACATCCATTAAACATTTCACTCACTCCCTTCCAGCTTTTACTTACTCTTTTCTTTTCTTTTTTTTTTTTGGTTGGGGGGCAGTGAACTCGTCTCTTCACTCCATGGTGTGTCCGTCTGCATTTGCTGGGTCTTGGACTAAAATGTCCTCCTGTGAGAAGGAGGGACCACTCCCAGTTCTTTGCCCTTGTCATTTTCAGAGTCTCAGGTGGGGGCACACAGAAGAGGGCAGAAGGATGTGCCTCTGTCAGGTGAGGAGGAACAGGATGCCAGCGTCCGTGGTGGGGGATGGGCCGCGGGATGTGGTGTGAAGGCTGGTGGGGGGAGCTGAGATGTGGTGGGAGGGTCTTGTAGGACAGCTGAGGGGGTCCTTTCCCTGGTGAGCCCCTGTGGGGGGTATGCTGAGGTAGAGATTCGGGGCAGGGACAGTGATCTGGGCATCTGCTCACAGCATGTCCTTTAAGATGCTAGAGCCTCTGCTCTGCACCTTATACCTTTATTCTCCTCTCAGCCTTTTTGGCTCTCCCATCCCCACTGAAAAGAAGGCCAGTGGTTGTGTATGAGTATGTAGCTTGAAGAAGGACTGAGACAGAGTGGATAGAAGGAAAGGAAGGTGGAACGAAGGAGGAATTCAAGTTGGTGTTCTGGCTTGGGTGCCACCTGGCCCACCTGGTCCACTCAAGGACCAGCCAACGTCCCTTGGCCACTGGGAGAGAGGGCCAAGCAGGTGGGGGGCAAATTGGTGCCAGGTCTTTGGTGAAAATATCAGATTGCAATAGTTTCCATAAGGAAAATAGTTTCAGCTTCCCTGCTCATTGCTGGAGTGGGAACTTCTAGAGCAGAAACGGCCGTCTAGGGGGGATGACTGGAAAAGCAGATTCGAGATGCCTTGTTGTTATCTTAGAAGTTTCTGCCTGGAAGCTAGGCCAGCTGAGATATGTGTCCAGCAGCGTGCCTGTGCCCCCCGGAGGCGACCAGGCAGGGGAGGGGAGCTGCTGGGGACATCTGCTCTCCACATCAGCCTGCTCTTTGCTGCTGCTGTCTAGACTGTTAACCTTTGACCCCTCTGGCCCTTGGAACGTTGGAACCCAGAAGTCCCCTTTGGGGATGGTGTGACAAAGCCCCATTCGACTCCACCTGGAGACTGCTGGGAGCCCTTGTGAACCCGCAGCCAGCATGGGGTGCTGATGGTGGTGGGGCAGAGACAGGCCCCTCAGTGCCAGATGGCCCCCGTCCCCATGGTTACAAATCCCATGGCATCCGCAGACCTGTGGGAGCCAAAAAGGGCTTTGTTTTCATACCCCAAATTAAATTTCCCTTCTCCAGGCCCCAGTGCCTCCATAGGGCTGGGGCTCCCACTGGGTGAGGAAGCACCTTTGAGGCCAGGGCCCCTCGTAGACCCACTGCAGAATGGCTACTTGAGTGGGGGGAGGCACAAGCTGATGGCACATCTTGAAGTTAATTTCTAGGTGGATGCTGGACGTGCCTGCCAAGAAGCCCTGTCCTCGCTGGTTCAGGGGCAATTGTCACAAACTGAGTGTCCGAGGCTCCCAGACCTCAGGAGCTTCAATCCAGCCCCAAGCCACACCCCAGCACCCCTCCCCTCCCCTCCTCCTCCTCCTCCTCACTTCAGCTGCCCAGAGACCCACAGAAGTGCCTGCCTATCCCAGACGCATGGGGCACAACAGGAGGGGATGGACCCCCAGCTCTGGGAGGTGGCCCTGGCTCACGGCTGCCCGGTGAGGGGGTGTCAGGGTCACCAAAGCTGTTCACAGGGGTGGGGCCTGGGGTGAGCAGTTGTCATGTCTTACCTACACCCTTTGTCGTAGGAAATCCCAGAGAAAGCCAGTCTGAAATAGGTCTTGGCTCCAAAGGCCTATGGAATCCCTGAACCATGAGTCGTGGGAAGTGAAGTTGGCTTTCTGCCTGCCCAGCAGGGACCCTGTGTTTTTGTGGGCGTTCTCCCTATGTCTCAGGTTTCTATCTTGTCCTAAATCTCTCTCTAGGAAACACCTGTCCAGGGTGACCATGTCTTCTGTCCCCAACAGAGGATCTGGCCCCTATACCCTCAGGATGGCACTTCCTTGACCCCCTGAGTCGCTGTGCGTGCCTTGTCCAGAAACCCCTTGCCTGGAACCCCGAGCTGGGGGAGTGTCTGCTGGACTTTGCTGGGGGCCAGGCCCTGGGAAACCCCACACTTGACGCTCCAGAAAGCAAATAAATCAGTTGAGCTATATGATTCCTTGCGTGTCTTTGTGAGAAGTTGGCATCCACTGGGGTGACCCTCAGCCTGGGGGCATCAGTGGGCAGAGGAACCCCGAATCACCAGGATTTCTATCCTTAGTATGTGACCTGGAGGCTCTGTGGTGGCTGCTACAAATGTGCCCACTAATGAAGAATGACAAGAGGATTTCTATACTGAGTGCTTGCCCTCACAACCCCACTGCCTTTGTTCTGATGCACAGAGAGGCTGAGTAACTTGCTGTGGTCACACAAGGGGAGTGGCACTGGGATTTGAATCATTATGTTGACACCAGTGTGTGAAGAATTCCTGCTCACACAACCCCATGCAGGGGTGCCATTACCACATTTTACAGACAAGGAAACTCAGGCTCTGCCAGCTGACGTCCCTTGTCCCGGTGTCTTGCCAGGGAGAGAAGGGCTGCTGGAATGTAAACCCAAGTTGGCTTCCCTGGAGCTGAGCAGATTGAAGACTGGAAACAGGACTTGGTCACTCCCCCATGTGTGTCCTCAGAAGGAATGAGGACACTCTGGGGTCAGTGATTTTCAAAGAATAAACTTTTGAAACCAGAGTGGCTTCCGCAATAAGGACCATGTCTTGTCATGGAGAACATGGGTCCCAGGGGAGGGGGCGCCTCCTTGAAGTCCCAGAAGTCCAGGGCTTTTGCACCCCCAGAAGGGTGGCCATGGCTGGCGGCTTTGCTCCTGAAGCTCTTTCCCTGGCTCCAGAGTGTGGGCCACAGTCTCAGGAGTGCCATCCAGATGCTCCTGTGGCTGTTGGGAGCGACTGTGGGGTTCTGTGTGTCCTTTCCAGGTGGCAGATTCTGGAAACCTGCCCTCACCTCCTTGGCCCCGTGGGAACCCCTGCCTCCCCTTGGCTTCTCCCCGGGAAAAGCCGCAGCACCCTTGTATTGAGGGCCAAGTGACAAGGCCGTGCGTAGTGGGGAGTGGGTAATCTGGGCGGAGGGGTGTGGGAGAGAGGTAACGGGGCTGATGACACAGGGCCTCAAGGCCTGGAGAGAGGTCTGCGTGTTATTTTAGGGGCCAAGAGAAGTCAGGGGAGGACTCACTTTGCTTCCTTGAGTCTCAGTTTCCCCATACTCTTGGAGTTTTTGTAGAATTCAGTGAGAAGCTTCTTTTATAGCCCTTAACTGGTGACACATAGTAGTTGCTTAATAAATGCATTATATTTACTTCCTCCTCCAAGAAGCCCTCCTGTCTGTCTAGGTACCTACTCTGGCTCCCACAGTTACCTGGGTGCACCTACCACTCCCACCCCTAGCCCCCTGCCACATACTCTGAGTAGTCACTGACTGGTTCCAGGGGATCTGGGGAGGGCAATAGATTCTGTCTGGGATCCTCTGTGTCCTCTGTACCCTAGCACAGCGCGGGGTGCAAAATAGGTGTGCAATAAACTGCAGGAGAGAGCTGAGTGCTAGATGTTCCATCTGTAGCCAGCAGGGGGCGCAGGAAGGCGCGGGGCGCCCCCAGAACGCAGAAGACAAGCGGAAGAGGCCGACTCCTCTAACAGCCTTGGCCCCCACCCTGTCTCTGGAGCCCCATCTCCCTAGAGGCTATACTGGGCACTTAGGAAGTGACTGCTGTGAGCTGGGCCCTGGAGTGGGGACACGCCAGGGATCCAGCTGTGGTGGGGGCTCCAGGCTGAGAGCACCTCACAGAGGCCCCAGCTGAGGGATGCAAGGCAGATAAGGAGAGTTCATGTGAGGGTTAGGCTTGGACAGGCTGCACTTGGCCCCATTCAATTGTTTTTTCAGCTCCTGCCTGGACAGTCCCAGTCTTACTCTGTGAGGATCTGGGACACCTGTCTCATCCTTACCATCCACCCCATTCTGGAGACCTGCATGGTCCCCTCCCCACATCTCACACCCCGATGGCTCCCCTTCACCCATAGGAGAAAGCTATACTCCTCTGCTGGGTATTTGTACCCCTGTTCCCATGACTCTGTTGACTCCAGGCTGTCTCCTCCGCCTGGAATGCCCCTCCCATTTATGCCTGGAGAATTCCTATGCATCTCTCAAAACCCAAGGTTTGGGGGGAGATGCTGAGGTCAGCTTGGTGCACGTAGAGTGTGACAGCCCTGGGCAGGGGTAAGGAGGGCAAAGTACTGCACCCAAAATTCCAAGAGTCCCCACGCCTTCAATTTGCCTACCAGCTCCTTCCTGCACTGGCAGCTTGCCACAGATACTCAGTAGTTTCTACAAGGGATGCTTCAGACCTGCCCAGACATGCCCTAGTGCCCAGGAAGGGGGGAGTGGCAGGCTCAGGCTATCACCCCTTCTAATGTGGTACTGACAGGGGGTGGGTGTGAGGAAGTAGAGTCAGAGACATGAGAGACTGAAAAGCAAAGTGCAGCGAGAGTAAGGGAGAGACAGAAACAAAAAGATGAGGACACCCCAAGGCAGAGAGAACCCCAGGCAAACAAGGAGGAGGATTTGGGACTTTCAGTGGCTGTGGCCCATGCACAGGGCTGTCCCTCTCTGGGCCTCAGTTTACTCCCGTGACATGAAACTGACCACCATACCCAGTTGTGTGTACACCGTCAGGTAGGGCCTGACACAGCAGATGCTTCAAAAATGCACTGCGGTGGTCAGCGGAGCCACTGTAAAAGCCCGCACGTAAGCGGGCTGGAGGGGCGGGGCGGGGCGGGGCCGGGCTGGAGGGGGCGGGACTGGAGGGGCGGGGCCGGGCTGGAGGGGGCGGGGCTGGAGGGGCGGGGCGGGGCTGGAGGGGCGGGGCTGGAGGGGCGGGGCCTGGCTGGAGGGGCGGGGCTGGGTTCCACCCCAGAGAAAGCTTTCCGGGCAGTGAGCACGTGGGGACCCGAAGCCTGCCGCCTCAGCTGACCCACTTCCTGCTCAGCCCAACTGTCCGGTCGCCCCCTCTCCGGCCCTTAACCAGAAACCCACACAGCCGGTCCCAAGGGCTGAGCTGCCCACTTCCGCCCCCCAGCAGCGAAGGCCCTGCTGACTCACACTCAGCTGTCCCCACCCCGCCCCCACAGAGCGCTGGCAGAGTGCCAAACCCAGAAGCCAGGGAGGTCAGGGCCACCTGGGGAGCTTCTCCGAGGAGAAGCTGCCCCAGCTTTAACTGCCTGGCAAATGAAAAGACACCCTTGCCAAGAAAATAAATGAGTAACTGGATGATTTGGAGTACAATTAGACTAAGTCACGATTCCAAACTTTTGGACACCTTAAAAAAAACCTATAAAGAAATTGAAAATATAAGCCAGGAACCAAGAGAAGATATCTGTGATGCATTTAACCAAGGAATAGCTTCTGGAACTGGTGAGGGCTCCCAGACATAGACAGGAGGAGAAGGCACCAAACAGAAATGGGCAGATGGTGGTGTTTCCTGAGCTGCCATAACAATGAACACAAACGGAGTAGTTTAAAAACCAGTCTTGGAGGCCAGAAGTCCAAACTCAAAGTGTCAGCAGAGCAGAGCCTGCGAGGGAGAATCAGTCCCAGACCGCTCCGTCTCCTGGCTTCGTGTGGCTTCCACCAATCCTTGGTGTCCTTTGGTTTATGGCTACATCACTCCAATCTTCGACTCTGTCTTAACATGGCCTTATAAGATGTAAGGCCACCAGTCATTGGATTTAGGACCCACCCTACCCAGTGTGGCCTAATCTTTTTTTTTTTAAGATTTATTTTATTGTTTTCAACAGAGAGACAGAGAGATACAGAGAGAAAGGGAAGGGCCCAGAGCAATCTCCATAGTTGTATGTCATCAGTTTTCAACATCGTTTCTTTCCACACAGGTGGGTGTGGTCGCACAGGGTGGGAACTGAACTTGGGGCTTCCTGTATGGGAAGCACACCCCAGTTCAGCATATGGGCCCACATGGGACAGAGCCGGGATTTGATCCTCAGTCCCCAGGGCAGCAAAGCAAGTGCTTAATCCGCTGAGCCATCCCAGCTTCCCCAGTGTGTGACCTCATCTTGACATAAATAACTACATTGTGACCCTAAAGGTCACAATCTGAGGTGCCAGGTAGACACTGGAATTTGATTCCAATGATTCTATTTTCTCTATTCTGTATTTTCTTTTTTTTTTCAAGATTTATTTTTATTGTTTTTGACAGAGAGAGAGAGAGAGAGAGAGAGAGAGAGAGAGAGAGAGATACAGAGACAGAGAGAAGGGGGAAGGCCCAGAACAGTCTCCATAGTTGCACATCATTGGTTTTTCCACATAGTTTCATTCCACAGGTGGGCGTGGGGCTGCACAGGGCAGGAACTGGGCCGGGGTCTCACCCTGGTGAGAACTGAACTGGGGGCACTCCCCAGTTCAGCACATGGGTCCTCAAGGGCCAGGCCAGGATTCAATCCTCGGTCCCTAGGCTACAAAGTGAGTGCTTAACCCACTGAGCCATCCTGGCTTCCCTTTATTCTGTATTTTCTTGATCTTTAATCTTAATGATTTTTTTTTTTAATGATTTTTTTTTTTTTTTTAACTGAACTGGGGGCCTCACCGCATTCGGGAAGCACTCCCCAGTTCAGCATGTGGGTCCGCCTGGGCCGGAGCCGGGATTTGATCCTCGGTCCTCAGGGCTTCAAAGCGAGCGCTTAACCTGCTGAGCCATCCCGGCTTTCCCATTGATCTTTAATCTTTATTATTAATATTTCCTTCCTCTATTACTTTTAAGTTTACTCTTCTTTTTCTCCTTCATCAAACTAGTTTATTGATCTGAGCTCTTTTTCAATGTAGCCATTTATAGCTGTCAATTTCCCTATGAGTACTGTCTTTGCAGCATCTGTAACTATTAGTACATTTTGTTTTGCTTTTCATTTGTCTCTAAGTATTTCCTAATTTCCTTTGTGATCTCTCCTTTTACCCATTGTTTGAGTGTGTTATTTAATATCCACAGGTTTTTGAACATTCCAGTTTCCTTCTGTTATTGATTTCTAGCTTTATTCTGTTGTAGTTGGAGAGGATTTTTTGTATAATTTCAATCTCTTAAAATTTATTGAAAGATTTTTGGTTTTGTTTCTTGGTTTGTTTGTTTTTTTTTTTTGCCTCACATGGTCTATACTGGAGGATGTTCCATGAGCACTTGACAGGAATGTGTACTCTACTGTAATTGCATGGAATATTCTATAGAATATTCTATAGAATATTCTATTAGATTCCTAATAATCTATAGGAATCTATATTCTATAGATTCCAACGGGTTTATAGTGTAGTTCAAGCCTCTATATCCTTAATATTCTGTCTAGGTATTCTATCCATTATTAAAAGAGGAGTATGAAGTTTCAACTCTTATTGCATATCTATTTATTACTCTCTTTAGTTCTATCAATGTTTGTGTTAGACTATAAGAAAAAAAAGAAACCATAAATAAAAAGAGGCCAATTATTTTTCTTGTTTTGTCACTCCCATTGTTCAAGGCCACAGGTGCATGACAAGTGAGAGGACCTTGTATGCTGGAAGGTTGCAGGTGGGACCTAACAAGTGCAGGGGACCATGGGAGCAAGATGTAGGAAGCCCAACGACAACCAATAAAACGCTTCTCCTGCTAAACCCCTGGCCTCAGGCCACCCTTGTTTATACTGCTTAATAAATACCGTATCTTTCGCTCCATAAGACGCACCAGACCTGCCTGGACCCGCTCTCCTTCCATGCAGTCCCTGCTTTCTGATCTGGCTGCAGGCTTCCCCACGGCATCATTAAGGTCCCCAACGCGCACTCTTCTTTGCAGTATTCACTCCATAAGACGCACACACTTTTCCCTCCACTTTTTTTGGGTCGAAAAGTGCGTCTTATGGAGCAAAAAATATGGTACTCAACTCTCATTCTACTCAGGGAGATTCTGGTACACTTGCCTGACTTCTCGCTGCTCAAACATGCCATTAAATTTATCCCTTGACTACTTTTAGTCTCCTGCAACTTCTTCACCAGCCAAAACCTATCAGTTTGCTTTCTGTATTTTGGGGCTCTGTTGTTTGGCTCATAGATGTTTATATATGGCTTTGAGTTCATATATGGCTTTGACTTATAGTCCAG
Organism: Craseonycteris thonglongyai; assembly: GCA_004027555.1. Lineage (NCBI taxonomy): Eukaryota > Metazoa > Chordata > Mammalia > Chiroptera > Craseonycteridae > Craseonycteris > Craseonycteris thonglongyai. The sequence goes on along the minus strand of PVKE010010239.1, from coordinate 18,979 downwards.
TGTCCTTTCAACCTGCAGAGCAGATATAATGGTAACAACCTCCCTCAACTTTGATTAATCTGAGGATATCATGGTTTCTTTCTCGTACTTCAAGGACAGTAGCATTCTAGGTAAAAAGTTTTTTCTTCCAGCACTTTAAATATATTATCCCATTGCCTCTGGCTTCCAGGGTTTCTAACGAGAAGTTGACTGTTAATCTCATTGAGGATAGCTTGTACATGTTGAGTAGCTTTCTTATGCTGCTTTCAAGTTTCATTCTTTCTCTGGCTTTCAACAGTTTGATTGCAATGTGTCTCAGTGTGGGTCTCTTTGAGTATATACTCTTTGGAATTCACTGAGCTTCTTAGATGTATAGATTTATGTTCTCCATCAAATTTGGAGACGTTTTTAGTCAATATTTTTTCAAATATTTTTTCCGCCCCTTTCTATCTTGCCTTCTTCTGGGACTCTCATAACGTGTATGTTGGTCCCATCCAGAGGCCCTTTGGACTTGGTTAACTTTTTTTTTTTTTAAGATTTATTTTATTGTTTTGACAGAGAAAGACAGAGAGAAAGGGGGAGGGCCCAGAACGGTCTCCATAGTTGTATGTCATCAGTTTTCGACATAGCTTTCTTCCACACAGGTGGGTGAGGGCCGCACAGGGTGGGAGCTGGGCTGGGGGTCTCCCAAATAGGAGGCATACCCCCTTGAGCCAGGGGCTGAACAGATTGGGGGGGGCAAGCATCAAACTGGGAGCTTCCCGCATGGGAAGCACACCCCAGTTCAGCATATGGGTCCACATAGGCTGGGGCTGAGACGGAAATTTGACCCTCAGTCCCTGGGGCTGCAAAGCAAGTGCTTGCTTAACCTGCTGAGCCATCCTGGCTTCCCCTAGGCCTAGGTTAACTTTTCTTCATTCTCTTTTTCCCTGCTTTTCACACTTGATAATTGCAATTGTATTATTTTCAGGTTTCCTGATTCTTTCTTCTGCCTGATCATATCTGTTGAACACCTCTAGTGAATTTTTCATTTCAGTTATTGTACTTTTCAGATCCAAAATTTATGTTTGTTTTCTTTTTTTTCTTTTTTTTTTAAGATTTATTTATTGTTTTTGACAGCGAGAGAGAGAGATACAGTCAGAGACAAAGAGAAGGGGGAGGGCCCAGAACAGTCTCCATAGTTGCACATCATCGGTTTTTCCACATACCGGTAGTTTCATTCCACAGGTGGGCACAGGGCTGCACAGGGCAGGAACTGGGCCGGGGTCTCGCCCCGGTGAGAACTGAACTGGGGGCACTCCCTAGTTCAGCATCTGGGTCCTCATGGGCTGGGGCCGGGATTCGATCCTCTGCAAAGTGAGCACCTAACCCACTGAGCCATCCCGGCTTCCCCTGTTTTCTTTTAATAATTCTCCTAGGAATAATTCTTTTGGGAATGTCAGGTAGGTAGGTAGGCTATTTGTTAGTTATTGTTGATCCTTTTTTGTATACCTGAAATGTTTCATAATGAAAAATAAAACTGACGGGAGAAAGTTTGGCAGTTTCTAAATCCATATATCCACGAGAACTGAAACAGGTGTTCAAACAAAAACTTGTACACATGTGTTTATAGCAGCACTGTTTACAATAGCCAAACTACAATACAAATATTGTATGATTCCACTTATATGATGAACCGTCCAGCATGGGTAGATCCATAAAGACAGAAAGTAGATTAGTGGTTGCCAGGGGCTGAACGAGGGGCATGCAGAGTGACTGTTCATGGAGACAGGTCTGTGAAATGGAGATAATGTGTTCATCTCATTGGGTTTTATAAAAATTGTGTCTTAAGCACTTGACACATAGTAGGGGCTCAAAAACTTCCCCCCTAGTATTTATTTCTTCTCCACACTCTGCTGCGGATATAGGTGTTCCTCCCTTCCTGTGATGATCTGATGTCCATGTGAATGTGACATTATTTTGGAAAAGGGTCTTTGCAGATAGAATTAAGTTAAGGATCTTGAGTGAGATCATTCTGGATTTACAGTGGGCCCTAAATGTGATGACAAGTGTCCTTAGAAAAGAGGAGAGATAGAGAAGAGGAGAAACCATGTGACAACAGAGGCAGAGATTGGAATGATGCAGCCCCAGCCAAGGACACATGAAGCCACCAGAGCTAGGAGGCTGAAGGACCCTCCCCTAGAGCCTTCAGAGGGAGCGTGGCCCCTGTGGCCCTTGATTTCAAACTTCTGGTCTTCAGAACTGTGAGAAAATAAAGTTCTGTTGTGTTAAGCCTCCCAGTTTTTGGTAATTTGTTATAGCAGTCAAAGGAAACTAATATACAGATATACCTCTTTTTATTGAGCTTTACAGATAGTTTGTTTTTTACAAATTGAAGGCAAGACCCTCCTCCAGTAAAAAGATTGCACCTTATTGAAGGCTCAGATGATGGTTACTATTTTTTAGCAATACAGTTTTTTTTTTAATTAAAGCTTGTATTTTTTTTTTAGATATAATGCTATTGCACTCTTTATAGACTACAGTATAGTATAAACATAACTTTTAAATATTTTTTTAAATTTATTTTGTTTTTGACAGAGACAGAAACAGAGACAAAGGGGAGGACCCAGAGCAGTCCCCATAGTTGTACGTCATCAGCTTTCGACATGGTTTCATTCCACACAGGTGGGAGAGGGCTGCACAGGGCAGGAACTGGGCTGGGGTCCTCCCACATGGGAGGCGCGCCCCCTCGAGCCAGGGACCAAACCAAGGGGCAAGAACTGAACTGAGGACCTCCCACATGGGAAGCACACCTCAGTTCAGTATATGGGTCCATATGGGCAAAGGCTGGGATTCGATCCCTGGGGCTGCAAAGAGAGTGCTTAATCCACTGAGCCATCCCAGCTTCCCCTAAAGTATTTTTTAAAGATTTATTTTTATTGTTTCTGACAGAGAAAGAGGCAGAGACAGAGAAAGACAGAGAGCAGGGGGAGGGCCCAGAGCAGTCTCTACAGTTGCATGTCATTGGTTTTCTACATAGTTTCATTCCACAGCTGGGCACAGGGCTGCACAGGGCAGGAACCGGCCCAGGGTCCTCCCACATGGAGCTCCCCCTGGTGAGAACCGAATTGGGGGCACACTTCAGTTCAGCACATGGATCTGCATGGGCTGGGGCCAGGATTCGATCCTCAGTCCCCAGGGCTACAAGACGAGTGCTCAACCTGCTGAGCCATCCTGGCATCCCCTAAACATAACTTTTATATGCATTGGGAAATGAAAATATTTGTGTATCTTGCTTTATTTCAATATTTGCTTTATCGCAGTGATCTGGAACTGAACCTGCAATTTCTCTGCGGTATGTCAGTAGTGACACTCACTGGGGCCTGGACTTTGAGCAGAAGCAGAGTCAGACACAGACACTGTAACCCTGTGTAATCAGGATGAGGCCACAGGAGGCCGCTCCACTGGAGGGAATCTGGGGAGAGCGCAGGGAAGGCTTAGTGGAACATGGGACATCAAAGCCAGGGTTGAAGAGATAAATAGGAGTTTGCCAGCACGAGCTGTCCTTTCCAGACTTGCCCAGGTATATCCGAACACAACTCCTGCTAAAGTTTAGACATCCTTACCCAACCACCTATAATAATAATGGTTATTCTAAAATATTGAGAGTGTAGGTCTAATTAAGCTTTATCTAGTCAGTGCTACTCTATAAGGGGTAATATTGAGAAATTGAGGTTTGGAGATATTAAAAAGAAACAACAGTCTCACAGTGGAGTCATTCTAACTAAACCCCACCAAGACTTAATACCCAACCTAAGTGTAGTTTCAGCCTCTCCCAGGAGTGAAGATTTTTTTGTTTGTTTGTTTTGTTTTTTTGTTTTTTGAACTGAACTGGGGGCCTCACCGCATTCAGGAAGCACACCCCAGTCAGCATGTGGGTCCGCCTGGGCCGGAGCTGGGATTTGATCCTTGGTCCTCGGCCTCGGGGCTTCAAAGCGAGAGCTTAACCCACTGAGCCATCCCGGCTTTCCCTGTTTTGTTTTGTTTTTAAAGATATTATTATTGTTTTTGACAGAGAGAGAGATACAGAGACAGAGAGAAGGGGGAGGGCCCAGAATAGTCTCCATAGTTGCACATCATTGGTTTTTCCACATAGTTTCATTCCATAGGTGGGCGCGGGGCTGCACAGGGCAGGAACTAGGCCGGGGTCAGTGAGAACCAAGCTGGGAGCACTGCCCAGTTCAGCATATGGGTCCACATGGGCTGGGGCCAGGGCCAGGATTCGATCCTCAGTCCCCAGGGCTGCAAAGTAAACGCTCAACCCACTGAGCCATCCCAGCTTCCCCTGTTTTTTGTTTTTTTCTTAAGATTTATTTTTATTGTTTTTTGACAGAGAGACAGACAGAGAGAGACAGAGAGAAGGGGGAGGGCCCAGAGCAGTCTCCATAGTTGACAACATTAGTTTTTCATTTAGTTTCACTCCACAGGTGGGCACAAGGCTGTGCAGGGCAGGAACTGGGCCAGGAGCCTTCTGCACAGGCCCCGGCAAGAACTGAACTGGGGGTACACCCCAGTTCAGCATGTGGGTCCACATGGGCTGGGTCCAGGATTCCATCTTCGGGCTCCAGGGCTGCAAAGGGAGCGCTTAACTCACCAAGCCATCCCAGCCTGGCAGGAGTGAAGTTTTAAACCAATCAATCGGGAATTTCCTGGTCAGCACTAGGAAGGTCATTGGCCTGATAAGACTCCCTGTCTTCCCCTAGGGCAGGGGTCTCCAAACTTTTCAGCCCGCATTAACTATCAAACAGCAGTTTGGAGGCCAACTACACACTCGAGGTCCAAATAAAAAAGAATCAAAACATAGATGTTGTTTTTAATTATTTATTTAATATTATTTTATTCAGATAAAAAGGTCTCCATGGGCCAGATGAGAGGGCCTCACGGGCAGCATCTGGCCCATGGGCCGTAGTTTGGAGACCCCTGCCCTAGGGGAAGGTGACTTTCCCTTAAATTATCCATTCTTTTGTTTTTTAAAGATTTATTCTATTGTTTGAGAAAAGGTGTGAGAGAGAGAAGAGAAGGGGGGAGGGTCCAGAGCAGTCTAGTCGTACATCACTAGTTGTAACATAGTTTCATTCCACACAGGTGGATGTGGGGCCACGTTGGGCAGGAACTGAACTGGGAGCCTCCCACATGGGAGGTAAGAACCTTCACCACCATCCCAGGGGTTACCAGTTACGCCGCAGATCAGCATATGGGTTTGCACGGACCAGGGCCGGGATTTGACCTCCAGACCTTGCAGTTGCAAAGCAAGCGCTCAACTGGTTGAGCTTATCCGGGAATCCCCTCTTTTGGCTTTTTAAAATCATCTACACTTTTAACTTTCCTATTCCTCCCTATTTCTGCTTATAAAGGCCTTCCTTCCATTTTTGTACAACTTTCGGCGTACTTTTCATTTACTAGATGGGATGCTGCCCGATTAATTAATCATTCAGTAAAGCCAATTAGATGTTTAAATTTGCTTGGTTGAATTTTTGTTCTTTAACAATGACAATGGGACAGCAATTCCCCTCATCCTTTGATTCGTAGATTTTAAAATAATCTGCCTTTTGGCCTCTTCCAGATCTCTTACCATGAATATATTTGCCTCAAGTCATGAGAAACAACAATAAAAGTGGGTTTGTGTGTTTTCGTGTGTGTTGCATGTGTTTGATGAGGGTGACTATGGCCAAGAGATGAGGAGTGATTCTGGGAGTTTTGAGGCTGAGCCAGGTAGAGGGAACAGCCTGACCCCTGGTTTGTACGCTCTGTTTACCTCCACCCTGGTTTGGCCTTCAGTAGGAATGCAGGATCCTGGCCCGCTGAGCTCATTGCTGGCTGGGGGCCCGTAGCCTGCCCCACCACTCTTCCCAGCTTGGCCACAGGACTGGCAATGAGGTCATTGCCTAAAGACATTTCAGAGGGAAGCCAGATGGGCCTGGCTGCCAACATTCCAGAATTCGATGAAGTGGAAACCACCATGGAGCTAACATCCTCTTTTCCTGTCTCCAGGGATTCCCCAGGCCCTTACTGCGGCTGTGTTCCCTTGAGAAGTTCCAGGAATAAAATGAACTAATTACTGGTCCTGATTGTAAAGTGACAGATGCTCCCTCATGAGTCAGCAGCTCCACTCCTGGATATGCACAGTGGAATACTACACAGCAAAGAAAAGGGACAAACCACCCCACAGATAACAAAGAACACTCATGGACATAGTGTTGAGTAAAAAACGCCAGGCAGAAAAGAATGCATTGCTGCTTCCGTTACAACTTGTTGGAAAACTGGCAAACAGATCCATGGAAACAGAGGTGGGCAAAGTTGGTATCTAGGGGCAGGAAGAATAATGGGAGAGGGCTCAAGGTGCTCCTGGGCTGAGAATGTTCTGGAAATTAACCTGGGAAGTGTTCCTACAGGGATACCATTATAAAGTGTCACTGAGATAAGCACCTAAGATTAATCCTTTTTCCTTAAGAAAGTCCTAGCTTAAAAATGTCAAAGCTTAAAAAGAAAAAGGCAGAGGCTGTGGGAAACATTCTGGCAACTCCTCAAAAAGTTAAACAGAATGATGACATGACCCACCAATTCCACTTCTGGGTGTATCCCCACAAAAGTTGAAAACAGATCCTCAAATCTTTGTATATGAATGTTCACAGAAGACCTCTTCACATTTGCCAAAAGGTGGAATCAACCAAAACGACCACGGATGGACGAATGGATAAACAAGATGTGGTACATTCATAAAAGGGAATATTATTCAGACCTAAAAGGGAATGAAGCCCTGACAGACTACAACACGGTGAACCTTGAACACAGACTGAGAGAAGTCAGACACAATTGGCCACAGAGTATGTGATTCCATTTATGTGTGTTATTGTGACTTATAAGGAATATATATTTGGTATCCCACCCTTTTCGCGGCACTGAGCTCCTAAAAGCCTTGGAATTTCCTATAAAGAGAGTGAGAAAGGTGTCTTTTGTTATGTTAATGGAGTGACTTTTTGAAAACAGTCTAAGGACGGGAGCTGGTGGCCTGTGGAGCCTACTTCATGAGTGGAAGGTTAGATTTTCAATCCCACCCCTTGACCTCTGGGGAGGGCGGGGAGAGGCACTGGAGGTTGACTCAATCACCAATGGCCAATGACTTAATCAATCATGCCTACGTGGTGAAGCCTCCATAAATCCGAAAGGGTGGGGTTCCAAGAGCTTCCAGGTTGGTGAACATGTGGAGGTGCTGGGAACGTGGTGTACTTGGAGAGGGTGAGGAAGCTCAGAGCCCCTTCCCACACCTTCTCTTGTGCATCTATCTCTTCATCTGGTTGTTGATTCTTATCTTTTATTATCCTTTGTAATAAATCAGTAATCTAGTGAGTCAATGGGTTTCTGAAGTTCTCTGACCTTCTCTAGCAAATTTGTCTAACCCGAAGAGGGGGTCATGGGCACCTCCAATTTATAGCCTGTAGGTCAGAAGCAAAGGTGACAACCTGGACTTGTGATTGGCATCTAAAGAAGGGGGTGGGGTGGGGACAATCTTGTGGGCTTGATCCCTGATTCTATGGGATATGAATATGCTGTGTCCAGGTAGATAGTGTCAGAATTGGGTTGAATTATAGGGCACCCAGCTAGTGTGGGAGGATTGTTGGTGTGAGGAACCTCCCACACACACCCACTGGAAACTGGGTACAGAATTTTAATGTAGAATGTCCGGAACAGGCAAATCCATAGACAAAAAGCTGATTAGGGTTGCCAGGGGTTGGAGGAGGGGGAATGGGTAATAACTGATAACGGGGACAGAAATGTTCTGGAAAAGATGATTGTATAATATTGTGAATGAGTTAAATGCCACTTGTTCACTTTTAAATGTTAACCTTCCTGTTAATTTTCTGTGGAGCCTCTTACTTAGGAGTCATGAGAAGCCATCCAGTGACAGCCCCCAGGAAAGTTAGGGAGGTGAGTGGAGATGGCTTCAGAGAACTTCCCACCTCTGTGTTCCCAGGATCCCAGGGATTCCGACACAGGACTCAGACACCGCCTGCGTGGCCCATGTGGACAGGTGCAGGATTCCATGAAGGGATCCTTCCTGTAGCCCTTCCCACCTTTCCTGCCCCTCCTGTTTCCTTATCCCTAGAAAGGTAATAGATCTGAGTGGAGTGAAGTGGCGAGGTTTAAATTCTCTTTTTTTTCTTTTTTTAAAGACTTATTTATTGTTTTTGACAGAGAGAGAGATACAGTCAGAGACAGAGAGAAGGGGGAGGGCCCAGAACAGTCTCCATAGTTGCACATCATCGGTTTTTCCACATAGTTTCATTCCACAGGTGGGCGTGGGGCTGCACAGGGCAGGAACTGGGCCGGGGTCTCACCCCGGTGAGAACTGAACTGGGGGCACTCCCCAGTTCAGCATATGGGTGTGCACGGCCGGGGCCAGGATTCGATCCTCGGTCCCCGGGGCTGCAAAGTGAGCGCCTAACCCACTGAGCCATCCCGGCTTCCCTGAGGTTTAAATTCTGACCAGCTGCAGTCAGGATGGTAGGGCGAGTGCTTCAGGTACAATGGGTGGGGGAGGGGGAGCAATGAGTCTCAGGGCCCTCCCACCACCTGGTAATAATCCCAGGGCACAGTGCTGAGGCTGAGACTGGGTGCCTAAGGCTTGGCTGGGTCCACACAGCCAGTGGGTGGTGCTAGAGAAGAGGGCTGGACCCTTGTCTTCCAGCAGGAGCCTTGCTGTATGACTCCCAGAGAGCCTTGTACCTTTTGCCTGCACATGCCTGTCACACTTTACACACCCCAACCATCTGCCTTGTATAGCTGCTCATCTTCTGTGTGTCCAGGAAGCTGGAAGTAGGCACAGGGGCCAGTGTCCAGTGTGCAGGGCTGGGAGTCCAGAGCTGTGGCGGAAGGTCTGGGTGCCACAGGAAGAAGGGTGTTCCCGGGGCACCTCCTGCCCCTCCACCATCTGGTGGCTAGACCTGACACCAGCCCTCCCTGCAGTAAACTGCAGCAGCCCAATTCCTTGCCACCTCCTCTTTGAGCTCGGCCAAGGGACTAGGGACAAGAGTGGCTCCGTCCCTGCCCCAGCCTTCTTTGCTTTGGGACAGAGAGCAAAAGCACAGGCACTGCCAGCATTGGAGGTCAGGCCTGGGCTGGAGGGATGGAGGATGGGAGCACCCAGCTGAGTCTGGGAAGGTAATGTCAGAGGAGGCTTCTTAGAGAAGGGGCTTTTTGACTAGGATTTTGAAAAATGAATAGGAGTTTCCCAGATGAGGATGAGTAACTACAAAAACACCCAGTTTATGAAGCACTACTATGTGCCTGGCCCTGTCCTTTATACCTCAGGTGACCTTCTCTCCAGTGAAAATCTCAGTCCTTATTTTCCAGATGAAGAAACAGAGGTGTGATGAAGAGGAATAACTTGCTTCAGTTTGCACCTTTGGCTTCTTTTAGTCCTTTCATTTCTGCTTTCTTTTTTAACATCCTCAGCCTTTGCCCCTAGCAGGGGAGGGAGGGAACCAGATGGGGGGGAAGAAGTCCACTTAAGCTCTCACTATGGAGTTTAACACATAGTAATAAGTCCTTTTTGAGAAAATACTTCTTCCCCAGCCCACCAAGCTGGGATGATGTCCCCATTTCACAGAAGAGAATACTGAGACTCAGAGGCACTCTGGGTGGAGGGTCCCCCAGTTTCCCCAAGAGCACCCCCCAAGCACCTCCCCCTGAGAGGCAGCCTCAGACCCTGCCCAGCTGTGGTCCCTGGAGTGTTTACTGTGCACCCACGGCAGGCGGGACCAGGCAGGCGGGGGCGGACAAAGTCCGGGGACTATAAAGGCCAGGCCAGCAGCGTCCTGGTCAGTTCCAGCCAGAGCACAAGGAACACAGTCATGCCCGGGCAGGGACCCACGATACCCACGATGCCCATAACGCCGTGCTGGTCCACAACGGTGCTGATGCTGCTAATGCTCTTGTGGCTACCATCAGGAGACGCCTTATCTCTGGCCCAGGACAACCTCCAGGCCTTTTCAGGACCCTCAGACCTGCACTCCAGTATGAATGCCTCCAGATTCCAGGAGCTGCGGAAACGCTACGAAGACTTGCTGAGCAGGCTTCGAGGGAACCAGACCTGGGAAGACTCGAACCCTGCTGCTCAAGTCCAGATACTCACCCCAAAACGTGAGTTAAACCTCAGACACACCCCCACCCCACTCCCATCATCTAACCAGTGGTTCTGAGTCATTGAGCATGCTGCTAAGCCTCGGTTATCCTATCTATAATACGGGTAAAAGTCCCTCATTCGGGGCTGATGGGGGACCAGGGCTAGTGGTCCTGTTGGTGTCGGGATGGCTTAGCCAACGTTTACCTTAGATAGCAGATGGGAAAACTGAGGGTGAGAGAAGCCAGTGACTCTCCTGGAGGCTCTCGGGGCCTAAAGAGCCAAGAGACAGGTCAGGCAGGGGGCTCGGTCCCTGTCGTTGGATGTTGTTGGGGTTGAGGGTGGGTAAGAGCCAAGAGGAAAGATGCAGAGGTGGGGCGAGTGATTAAGAGGGTAGTAAGCAGGACCTAGCAGTGCACAGCGCTGGGCAGAACCGACCCTGGCTGGTTCCAAATCTGATGCAATCGCGAGTCAAGACACTGCTAAAGTCACAGGTGATAGGTGCCTTGGAAGAGGGAGAGGAGTATTTTTGCGCCCTCCACGGAGGTTTCAGGAAGTGGAGAGGGCAGAGGGAGATCTGGGCTGCGCTAGGAAGTGGGAGGGGTTGAGGAGAGGGTGTCAGGTGAGGGGAGCTAGCTCTCTTACCCGGCTCTAATTTCAGGGGTGCTGTGAGAATCCAGGTAAACTCGCCCTCTCTGAGCCTAGTGAGCTGGTGGTGCAACCCAAAGCCCAGTCCCCATTACATCCCTAACATCTGTACCAACCTAGGTGTTTGCAAATACTGAGGAGCCTGGTACCCTTCATATCTCAGATGAGAAACCGAGACCCAAGGAGTTGAAAACACAATAGCTGGTTGCTTGCTGTATCACCAGCCCATGCACGTAGTAGGCCTTCAATAAAAATGTTTTTGTCTGCCAGAAGAAGGAGGCAGAGTCAGCGTTTGAATCTCAGTCTCTCCAAATATTGGATATTTATTCATTCCTGAAAATATTTACTAAGCACCTACTGTGTGCCAGGCACCATAGTGACTAGGCAGACAAATCCCTGCTGAGTTTCTAGCGGGGGAGACGAAATATTATACACCCAAATAAAATACGGCTATTTCAAGCAGGCTGGAGGGAGTCAGGGAAAGAATGTGGCTGGGGGGGGGGGGGTGTCGGAGCGGCTTGTGCAAAGGCCCTGAGGTGGGATCCAGCCTGGCCCTGTGGGAGGAAATGGGTACCCCCACACCCCGCACACAGTCGGCTCGTGGATGACTGGGCTTCCTTTCTCTCTCCCACAGTGAGACTTGGACCGGCCGCTAAGCTGCACCTGTTCATCCCCTGGGCTAACCTGACTAAGGGGCTCCCCACAGCCTCCCGCTTGCATCGTGCCCTGCTCAGGCTGTCCCCGAAGGAGTCGAGCTCGTGGGACGTGACGCGGCCGCTGCAGCGGCTACTCGGCCTCGGAGTCTCCCCGGCGCCCTCACTCCGCCTGCACCTACAGCGGCCGCCTGGCCAGTTGCTGGCGGCATTGCTTTCAGCGTCCGTCCGGCTGGAGCTGCACTGGTGGCCACGCGCCGCAAGGAGGCGCCGCAGTGCGCACGCGCGGTCCCAGGCCGGCTGCCCGCTGGGGTCAGGGCGCTGCTGCAGGCTGCACAGCCTGCGCGCGTCGCTCGAGGACCTGGGCTTGGCTGACTGGGTGATGGCGCCGCGCGAGCTGAACTTGCGCATGTGCAGCGGCGCGTGCCCGAGCCAGTTCCGGCCGGCTAACATGCATGCACTAATGCTGGGGCGCCTGCACCACCTGAAGCCTGAGGCCGCGCCTGCGCCGTGCTGTGTGCCCGCCAGCTACGAGCCGGTGGTACTTCTGCACCGAGACAGCGAGGGCCGCGTGTCACTCACGCCCTACGACAACCTCGTGGCCAAGGACTGTCACTGCGTATGAGTGGCTCTAGACCTTCACGGACGGCACATGTGCAGTGGAAGTGACCTCAATCCTTACCTATCAGACTCATGCGACCTGAAATACCCTGTTCTAACCACAGCTGTCTGCCCCCTCCAGTCCAAACCACTGTATTTATGTTATTATTTATTATTAATTTATTGGGGTTACCAGCCTGGGGACTAAAAGGCTGGGGAAGGTTGGTCCGACAGGGTGAGCATTTATTTAAACTCTGATAATAAAAATGAGCTGTCTGACCTGTCTCCTGTGATGCCCCAATAGAGCTGGGGACCTTGGGAAGAGCCTGCTCCTCTGGCCTCCGTTTTCACAGGGGGCCTGGTGTAGAGGGGAGTAGAAGGGTTCAGGGAATGGGCAACAGGACATTCTTGGAGATGATAGGCAATTGGCTGGTGTTCCTGACACCAATGGGCCACAGGGGCAGCCTGGGACATCCCTTTCTCTGTCTCCATGATTCTCTAGCTCCCTGATTCTCTAGGTCTCAGTCTTCCCTCCATCTCTCCTCTCTCCAGTACTTTTGTTTCTTGATGAGTTAAGATATCTTGGTATTTTAGAGCTAAAACAGACTTAGCGACCAATTCTAACACCCTGTTTAACAGATGGGAGGATTGAGCCTGGAGGGTTAATGGTGGAGTCAGGACCTGGACCTGTGCCTCCTGACACCCCGGCCATAGGATTAGGATGTTTAAGAGTGAGAAAAAGAAGGGGATGGCATTCTGGGCAAAAGAAATGGTGAGACAAAATTGGCTTAGGGAAATGAAGCTGTTTCCAACCCAGGAGGGAGGCGGGTTTGGTGGGTATGAAGCCCAGATCAGAGGGCGGAGAGATGGGAGAGGGCAGTGAAGTGGGCAGAGCTGGATCACACAGGCCTCATGTACCAGTCTGAGGACCCAGGAGGCAATGGGTGACCATGGCAGGTGTGTGAGTAGGGAGGGGCCCAGTCCCAATTCATAATTTACGAAGATCCTCGGGGGATTGGTGTGGGCTGCCCTGGAGGCTGAGTCTCAATGCCAGGTACCTGGGAAGGGGACCTGAGAGGGACAGAGGGTAGGGACTTGGGGTGGAGAGAAATCCAGGAGTCGAGATAGAGATCCAGTTTTAAGCTCTCAGAAAGTCCCCACCGAAAGGAACCCTCTCTCTCTGAGCCAGAGGTCTCATCAGCCCCACAGTGTTTATTGAACACATGCTGCACACCAACAGGAAGGTGACAATGGAGTTCACTCCTTGAACCCTCTGTGTCTGTGTTGGGAGTCTCTCCTCTTCCCCTTCTAATAGCCCAGGGAACTGAGGAACAGAGCAGGAGGTGGGTAGGTGGTTGTAAGAACAGTCCTTCCCTGTTCCCATTTCTCAGACTGGGAGACTGAGGCCAGGGGAGATCTGGAATGCCCGGAATCACCTGGAAGGGGGCAGGCTGGCGTTCAGGCCATCACAAGCTTAGCGCCCAGGGATCACATACTCCTCTTCGTCCCATGGGGCCTGCCCGAGTACTGCACATTGCTATAGACAGGCTGAGAAGCCTGCTGGAGTTCCTCATAGTTCATGTAGAAGTCGTTGTCCTCTGAAGGGTGAGTCCTGTGGGGGTAGACAGACAAGTGGGAGGAGGTGGGCACATAAGCTTTGAGAGGCAAAGAAAGTTCAAGATGGCCAAATCCACTCCTAACATTTACAGATGAGGAAACTGGGGGAAGGGGCAGTGTTCTCCCAGCTTGCAACATTCTCTGAGGAAAGGAAGTCAGGGACAGTGAGTCAGGGAAGATTCTGCAGATTCAGCATTGTTATGTTGTGGTCCAAAAACCTACTCATCGTAGCATTTTTTCCTTCCTTAAAATTTAGATCGTTGCCCATTTTTTGCATTAAAATCTAGACTTCAGTTTCCTCTTGAAAAACCAGAAGCTCTGATCACACCAGTTGCATGGACACAAGTGGCTGGAGCCAGTGTCTGCTGCTTTAGATGGGGAATGTCTTCACCATGGCACCTGAGGCAGTGGACTATGTGCCTCAATATAAAAATAATCCTCTGAGCATCAGTTTCTGCATCCATAGAATTGGTTGGAGAGGAGGCTGCTTCTTAGGACTGTCTAGCTATGGTAGGCAAGACTCACAGAGAAGAACTTTTCTGCCTCCAGAACATCCTAATCCTATCTTGGGTCCTCTTATAGCAAAGGCTACTTTGTGTAAGTGGTATCTATCAGCCCCTTCATACTTTATTTTATTTTAAAGACTTTTATTGCTTGGGAGGAGAGAGAGAGAGAGAAGGGCCCAGAGCAGTCTCCATAGTTGTACATCATTAGTTGTAACATGGTTTCATTCCACACAGGTGGATGTGGGGCCACGTGGGGCAGGAACTGAACTGGTGGCTTATCCCATGGGAGGTGAGAACCTGTGCTGCTGAGCGAGCATCCTGATGGTTACCAGTTGTACTGCAGTTCAGCATATGGGTTTGCACAGAGCAGGGCCAGGGCTAGGGCCAGGGCCAGGATTCGATAACTGGACCTCGTGGTTGCAAGGCAAGAAAGAGCTCAAGCTGCTGAGCTATCCCGGCATCCCCAGTCCTTCACACTTTAATATGAATAACTCCCAAAACCATGGTTGTTCAGGGATGGACTGGGAGTCAGGGTTTGTTTCCTGTCTCCACTTCTGACTTACCGTGTGACCTTAGGCAAGTCTTCCTCTTTCTCCTAGAGCCTACCTTTCTATAAAATGTAGAGTGGGAATGATATATCCAATCCTAAACGTTTTTGGAAGAGACTGGCCCTGAGCTCTCGGTGACAGCAAGGCAGAGGTGAGCGACGAGCACAAACAGCTTTAGCAAGTCTAGTTCCTTTAAATCCCTACCAGACTACTTCTGCTTTTAAGCCATATTTACATCTGCTTTGCATATTTTCTCATTTCTCATCAATAGGTTCCCACCAGCCTTGGCAAATGTGGATTTCTCCACTCACACCCAGCCAGGACCCTATTCCCTTACTGCTTGGATCCTTTGAGCCCCTCCAGCCTCAGCTCTGATGTCTTGCCATTTCCAAACCCATTCACAGCAGATTCTCTGTTCTCTCCCACCTCCTGGCTTTTGTTCCTGCTGGTACCTCCCCCTGAAATTTCCTCAACTCCTCATCGCACCTGGAAAAGTCAAATCCATCTGTCTAAACCCAGCCAGATCTAGAAGTGTGTAGGGCTTGTGTGTGTGTGTGCGGGTGTGTGCGGGGGGGGGGGGGACAGATGGCTTTCTTAGCATCTCCCATGGGTTGAAGGCAGATGGGGAAAGGGTTAGATGGGGGAAGGGTTGTCTCCATTACACAGAGACGGAAATGGAGGTTCAGAGACTACTCTGGGTCACACCAGATCTGCACTTTGGCTGCTGACTGCTACCACAGAACCCCTGCTCTGCCTGGAGCACTGGCCTCCTCACTCCCCATCCTTGTGGCCAGAAACTGGGTTTGTAGGTCATGAAGCGGAAGGTTGCCCCATCTATAGGTATTCACGTCATTCTTACCCCAACTCCATGAGATGGGGACTGCTATTATCCCCATTTTACAGGTGAGGAAACTGAGGCCCAGAGAGGGAAAACTACTTGCCCAAGATCACACAAGAGGCAGAGGTGGGGTTTGAACCCTGGCTGTCTGGCTCACTCACCTGTGTTTGGCCCTCTGGTGCCCAGCAGGTGGCTGGCCCACAAACATGTTCTCATAGTCAGGTGTGGGAGGCGTGGGCGGGTTGGCTGTTGGTTGCTTAGGGCAGAGGCTCTGGCTACTATATCTCGGCTGCCGGCCTGAGCTGTGCCGGGAACCATCCTGAGCAGCACACGTTTTGCCCAGGCCCCAACTTCTGGCTGCCCAGCGTGCCCGGAGTCTGCAGGCCAGCAATGGGCCAGCGATAATGACCCCAAGAAGCAGGATTCCACTGGCTGCCAGTGCCCCAATGGTCGCTGAGGCCAGGCCAGGGGCGCAGCCAACCTCCAGGAAGGTGGAGAGGTTGTTCCAGGTGCCAGTGCCTGCGTCCAGGCACTGCAGAGGCAGCTGGCCAGAGCAGTTGTTCTGCCTGACCTCGTGCCAGGAGGCTAAGACACAGTGACAGTTAGCCTTCAGGTTAAGGTCACAGCGTTCTGCCAGCGCGGAGTCCACAAGGTCGAGGGGGTTGTATGTCACATCCAGGATCTGCAGCTTCCCCAGGCAGGTAAAGAAGGACCACGGGAGCTCTCGAAGGTCATTCCCAGAGAGGTCAAGGAGGAGTACACTGCTGGCCTGCAGAGACCTGTTCCGGGGCAGACTCAAGCCTTGACCACTGAAGTTCAAGCAGGTGTCTGTGAACTCCATGGTCCAATCCACATCCCCCGAGGACACATTGCAGGACAATCCATGGCTACCTGGATCCTGCAGCAGCGGCAACAACAGCACCCACGCTAGGGCGCCCCCCATTCAAGCAACCTAGGCAGAGACACCAGAATTCAAGCCCTGACCTCAGCCTGTGGTCACCCTCACCCTTACCACTTGAGTTTATTATTACTCTGTTTCAGTTTATAGGTCAGAACAGCGCAGGACACTTTTGGTAATGGGTGGGCCCTCACTTGTCTCTCCGTCGGTGCTTGGCTCTGGCCTCCAGATCAGTCTCCCATCTGGAGAATGGGTACATAACCACGTGTCCAGTGGACTTCCAGGGATGTGGAGGAGATCTGATCGCGGCAGCTCCTTTCCCTTCCCCCAGATAAACCCCTTGGGCCGGCCCAGTCCCTCAACATTTCGGGCTGTCTCATTGGCCAAGAGGGGATCATATGCAAATGAGCGGTTGTCCGGCAAACAGCCTCACCGCTGAACAGCCGGTGGCTGGGAATCCTGGGCTGGAGTAAGTGGAGTGGGAGCTGTTGAAAGGGGGACCCCAGTTCTAGCCTACGTGCCACCGCCAAGCCTTTACTTGGGCTGTGCGGGAAGGCTGCCCGCATGATGGCTTACCTGCACGCGGAGCCACAGTGGCAGGCACCCTCTCCGATCTTCTGTGGTCCCTGGCGCTCCTCAGACTCTGTACCCAGCGACTCAGGGGAAGAGGAACTGGTGTCTGGTGGAGTGCAGAGAGCAAGAATGAAGAAGATGCAGAGAAGACCCGCCTTCCTGCAAGGCCGCCCTGCCCAGGATCCTCACAAGGGAGTGGAGGGGAGGGGAGGCCAGCCTCCCTGTTGCTGGAACTTAGTTAACCCCCATTAACACACCAACTAACCACTCCTTCATCATCTCACTTCCTAGTCTCTGCTCAGTTGATTCCCAGTCCATGCATTCATTTATTCATTCACCAAACATCACCAATGTTGTGCCCCCAAGAGGCCTCAGGGAAAACCGGGATGGCTCAGCGGGTTAAGTGCTGGCTTTGAAGCCCTGAGGACCAAGGATCGAATCCCCGCCCAGGCGGACCCACATGCTGAACTGGGGTGTGCTTCCCGAATGCAGTGAGGCCCCCAGTTCAGTTCAAAAAATAAAAATAAAAATAAACAAAGTTCCCTTAAAAAAAAAAAAGGCCTCAGCCCTGCCCAGGTTTTCCAGGAACACCCAGTCTAGGGAGAGGACAGCACTGAAGACAGATACCTCCAAGACCCATGGAGTCAGGGCAGGGGTAGAGGGAGAAACAGAGTCCTGGAAGGCTTCCTGGAGGAGACATTATAATTGAGGTTTCAACATATGGGTAGAAGTTTGCTGAGGCGTCCTAGAATTTGCATTTGACTCTCCAAGCTCCTAGCCTCCCCCAAAGACTCAGTGCACTTGTTCATGTACAATGATGCCTTCATCCTAGGGGACAGTGAGAAGGGTTCTCTGGTGGAGGGGACACTGAGTCTGGGGCTTGGAGGATGATTTGCAATGGCAGGCACAAATACATTGCAGATTTCTGGCAGAAGGAACAATAGGAGCAAAGGCCCTGAGGCTTGGGAAAGCAAGCATCCTGTGTTAGGAGAGGAGTGGCTAGATTGGAGACACTAAGAGGAGAAATTGGTGGGGTGGCAGGGGTGAGAGTGGGGGCAGCACAGGCTTCGAATGCAGGCTGAGAATGGGGCTTTATTCCCAGGGCCATGGGGGAGGTGCAGATGTGTGAGCAGGGAGGGGTGGGGCACTGTGTCAAGACATTCATCTAGTGCAGACCTGAGATCTGGAGGTAGGGACCTGGGGAGGAGGCCAGGGTCCCAGAGGGAGAGAGAAGCCTGAGTCAGACCTGAGGAACAGTGACAAAAATAAGATTGAGGAGAGAGTGGGCGGGGAGGCTGGGAGAGGGTCTCAGCCTCATTCCCAAGTTCAATTTCATGCTAGCCCCCGACTCACTGTGCAACTTTAACCATTCTGTGCCTCAGTTTCTACATCTGTAAAATGGAATAAACGCTAAGAGCCTTCTCCTAGACTTTGGGAGGCTGCAGTCTGTTCCCTGGCCCTTTTCCCCTCTCCTCAGACTCTGCTCCTTTCCATCTCCAAATTCGGAGGAGTCAATGTGAAAGGTTTTGAGTAGAAACTTTGCAGAAAAGGTTGCAAATTGCTCAATACACCCAAAGACATTCCTAATAAGAAAATGCAAATCAAGGGAAGTAAAAGCACAAATAAACAAATGGGACCTTATCAAGCTAAAAAGCTTCTGTGCCGCAAAGGAAACCATCAACAAAGCAAAGAGGCAACCAACCAACTGGGAGAAAATATTTGCAAACGATGCCTCTGATAAGGGGCTAATATAAAAAATACACAAAGAACTTGTACAGCTCAACAAGAAAAAAACAAGCAATCCAATTAAAAAATGGGCAGATGACCTTAACAGACACTTCTCTCGTGAAGACATACATATGGCCAACAGATATATGAAAAAATGCTCCACTTCACTAGCAATTAGGGAGATGCAAATAAAAACCACAATGAGATACCATCTTACACCTGTTAGAATGGC
>PVKE010010238.1:0-42952 GCA_004027555.1 Craseonycteris thonglongyai | reverse complement strand
ATTGAGGTCAGATTCATAAAGTCCTCCCTGAATCCCAGGTCCATAAGTTTAGTGCCAATGTTTTCTTCTATGCGATTTATTGTTTCCTTTCTTATTTGGAGGTCTTTAATCCATTTTGAGTTAATTTTGGTATATGGTGAGAGATCGCAGCACACATTCAGCCTTTTGCATGTGGTTTTCCAGTTTTCCCAGCACCATTGTAAAAGAAAATTTATCAGGACTCTTACACTTTCACTTGTGACCTTACACAACATAACCCAATTTCTCAGAAACGATCTGATGCTACAAGGCTTGAATTTTCCCACCATAGAAATTTTCAGGGAACTAAAGCTTGCTTGATTAGACACTTAAAAAAAATAATACTCAGGTAACCATTTTTTTGAAAATTAGCATTCTTCAAAGTACAGTTAGCAAAAATGACTGCAAGCATAATTGAATCTCCAGTGATTTAGGAGATACTTCTGAACATCACTCCCCTTTACTCAAGACTGTGGGGGAAAAAAATCCCATAATAAAATTAAAGCCTTTCCTTTGCTTGTTGAAGCTTTCTGGATGTTATGTGGTTGTGGGAGTAAGTCAAACATAAATGTCACATCTGGTTTCTTGGGCTGTTTATCAGAATCATCTGAGGCAAAATGAATGGTATAAGGAGACACCCCATAGTCCAGAGTCAGTCTACTGATTCTATACCAGAATGCCTCCAGTGAACTGGTTATATGCCCAGATCGGCCCCCTTACAAGTTGGACCTCAGCTACAAACTCTAAGGTGGTTGCGAAAAACCAGGAAGTTTTCATATTAAAGAGATAATTCCCATTTAGCAGAGCTGTTTTGAAAATTTGCAAATTATGTCATGCTTATAATACAGTGTCTTATGCTTAGTAAGTGCTCAATAAATGGCAAATGTTACCAAGCAAATAAATACCTGAGCACGAGACAGGACCCCAAAATGTATTCTTCTGGGTATGTCCTAAATATTCTGACTTGTATTTGTTTTCATAGCAGATGACAAACCAATTCTACTTCATGAATTCCCCTTTAGAGAACCAATGAAACCCCACTTAGTAGAGAAAGATCCATAGAGAAGCAAAAGGAATGAAGGAGAGTTGGAGCCATATGTTTGAGGAAGCTTTGGTGTCATAGAAATTCATGGGACCTGAAGGTCAAAGGCTTGGATTCAGGTCCTTTCTCTAACAGCCAGCACTTAGAAGTAGCGCATTTCACTGCTGGACATGCGTCCATATTATATAGTGTTGTAATGGAACCCACGTCTGTTCCATTTTTTAACTTCTATCTACGGGCTCATTTGCTTCTTTCATTCAGCAAAGATACATCAGTCACACATTGTGAGTTTGGAGCTGTTCTTGGTTCTGAAACACACCAGGAAATAAATCGGACCAGGGCTGACCTTCTTCACAAAAGGCTTCAAAGGAGAAGTGCAGAGTGTGACAAGAGTGTATGGTGACCTATTCCAGCCTTGGAAGTGGAGGGGAGGAGGTTCAGAAGAGGTTTCCTGGAGGAAGCGACATTTAAGCTAAGACCTGAAGGACAAGAAGGCGTTGGCATTCAAGGTTTTCCTTAAAAAACAGCACAGAAAAAATCTTTACCTTCCGAACATTTGAAGTCAGCTCTCTGATCTCACTTCCTATTACTGCCCTATTCTCTCACTCTGTTCCGTCCACAATGGTCCACACTGAGGGCTTCTATTCTCCCAGAGTAACACCCTCTGTCCTCATATGACATAATTCTAGGTCCTTTAATACCCTAATAACCCCACTTATTAATAGGCTCCACCTGACCAAATCTTAAGGGGTGATGGCTCCCTTCATTTCTATCCTTGGCCACCATGCTATGGGGATCAATGATGAAAAACTATAACTTGATGGGAACAACAGGATTAGTATCTTTTTGTGGTGTCTTGTCTTGACCTTTGGGGCTTTGGTGACCCAGGTGTCCTGGGGCAAATGGCCTAGGTGAGAACTTCCTGCCAGGTTATTCTATCTTGCCTGACCATCAGGACAGAATCGAGAAAGAGGGAGGGGAAGAGAGAAAACAACACATAGGCATAATCCAGGAGGAGACAAAGGAAAGAGGGGACAAGAAAACATTCTGTTGTTCCTTTTGTCTCCAAAGCCAGGTGACAGAGAATGGCAATGGGAGAAGTAGATCAAAATGTAATTTTCCCCTTACAAGCTGTGGGGAGGCCAGGGGCTGGGGTGGTGACCTGCCCTGGGGCGCTGCTCATTCGACAATAACTCATCGGGCTCTGCACAAAAGCAGCGCTGATTAAAGGTCAAACGGAGCCAGCAGGGAAAGGGTTGACAGAAGCAATAAAGGGGCACATGAGGGAGGGGCTGTGGGGGGAGGGGTGGTTCATGATCAAGAAGTTGTCCCAAGCAGGGCAGAGGCTGGTCATTCAAGCCAGCAGAGGATGTTCCTGACACCCACCCGGGACCCCTTGGGCTAGAAAATGCTGTCTTTGTCTCCAAGGCCCAAGAATTTCCCTGGCCCCATGCAAAGATCAATGAGGAATCAATAAAACACTGGCTTGTATAAGAGACAATTATTAGCAAGCCAGAACAACAGCATTGGGAGCCTTCTGCTTCTGTCTACTTGCCAGTGGATGGGAAGGTTGCTGATCTCTCAGATGTCAGGTAGCTAGAGAGTGACCTAAGCTCCCAGGTGGACAGGTCAGGCTAATTCTTCTTCTTCATCATCATCATAATCATCACCGTCATCGTTATCATGTTAACTGCTTCTATCTGCCAAACATTCTACACAGCTCCTGATTTTACTAATTCCTCACAACAACCGACACACATGTGCAGTGATTATTCCCACTTAACAGTAGGGAACACTGAGGCTCAGGGAGGTTAAGTCACCTGCCCAGTAGCACCTAACTAGTGACACATGTAGTCAGGGCATAACCCAATCTGACTGCAAAGCCAGAGCTCCTTTAACCACGATCCTCAACCAACAGAACCGAATGGAGATTGAGGACCTACTGTGTGTTGGGCCATGAACATTTTGTTGGGATTTTGCTAATTCATTTCTTCTTCTGGAGCCTCAGTTTTCTCATCTGTCACATGGAGGGTACACTGATGTTCTTATCTAGGAGCGAGGTTCTGGGTGTCATGTGTCACCCATCAGTATCCACTTGGATATCTAGGTCAGTATCCACTTGGAAAATGGAAACCCTGTGTGTCTACAAAGCTGTCCCTCATGGTGTCTTTCCCACTAGGAATATGTTCCTGCTTAGCATGCAGCACAATCCTGACACAGACAGGTCTCAGACACCCACACTGAGATGAGCACAGATCGTTTGATTTGTCGCTGACCATGGAGTAGAAAATAAAATGTGAAGGCCACAGGGTGGGAAAATGGGGATGAGAAATTGCAGCCAACCTGATGGCGACCACAGGTAGGCATTAAATAACAGGCAGAGCCCGGACCAGCAGACTCTGACCCTTGCCTGTGAATTGATCTTCAATAACCCTTCGCTAGTCATAGTCTTGCTCCCAAGAGGCCGAACTACCATGTTTTTACAGCCATGTACCAGTTTGTTTGTTTTCTTTTAACATGATGGATTATTTTCCTTTCAAAAGAGCCATGGATGGGCTCTTTTATGGCCCTCACTTGGGTTGCTAGGAAGAGCTGCCTGGAAAGCTGGCGAAGCACCCACCTCAGCAGAGCACAGGGCTGCAGAAAACTTCTTTGTGAACAATGGAAGAAAGTACTCTAAGAGGTAAAGAAGCAGTAGAGTAAGAGTTGGGGTGCATGTGAGTGCGTGCAAGTGTGTGTGTTTGCATGTGATCATAACATAACAGATCTTTAACATTAGAAAGGTCTGGAACTTTTATTTATTTTGGTTTATACATATACCTTTAATATCATCTTCAATTTTTTTTTTTTTCCTGACCCAGTAACATCTATGAGACTTCACACAATGGTTTTGCCAGGAGGGATAACATACTTCCGGTGCCCAACTCAGCTCACCCTCGGCTGTGGTCTCCGCAGCCTGAGCACACTACCAGTCAACCCAGAACTGCTGCCCAGAACCCAGCACCTCTCTGCTTCTCTGCGCTAAGGCCTTTCTATAGCTCAAAACCCTGCTCAGCCTTGGGCAGGAGAGTCCTGATAGTGCGGGGCAGTTATGACCTTCGGTGGATAAATACCTCAGCTTTCCTGCCTCCTGCGCTTCAGACAGAGCGTTCTGGGGGGCAGGCTGCACACTTCTCAGATGCCCCTCGTGGAGCGGAGCCCCACGAGCCACAGACGCAGCCTGTAAATCGTGAATTCTTTATCGACTGCTCATTGTTTCCTGATTTCAGTCTCCCTGCGCCTTTCCTTCTGCTACTTGGGATCAGCTCCTAGATGAACCACCTGCCCCCACATGTGTGTGTGTGTGTGTGTGTGTGTGTGTGTGTGTGTGTGTGTATCAGGGTGGTGCTTTGGGGGAATCCCAGGTAAGACCCCAAGCATGTATCTTTTAGAAATATAACTTCCACGGTAAGGGAATCAGTCAGGGTTCAATCAAAGAAGCAGGCCCACTGGGAAGTGTGTATATTAAAGAACGTGTCCCAGGCATATGACCTTACTCAACTGTGACTGACTAAACAGTCTCTGTAAGGCTGTTGTTATCTTTGCATGTGATGCTAGAATTTGAAATTTGCAGGACAGACATCCCCAAAGGGTAGATAGATGTGAAGTGGGGGAGAGAAGGGCAAACTGGAATGCACGAGCACAAACTAGAACCCACAGGGACACAGACTTGAACCCATGTCGGCTCTCATTGCCTCTGACCTTGACAATGTTGGTGCCCTCAAGGTAGGTTGGTTCCCTTCATAATGGAACCAAACACATACCTGGCCCAAGAGACAAAGAGCCTGAAGGGGGACCCATGGGAAGTTGGCCCTACACCTATGAGGTGAACCCGAGACAAGCTGTGGGAGCTACAAAGTGCCTTACCTGACCCACAGAATGAAAACAAAATAGCTGCTGCTGCTTCACTTCCGCCTTTCAGGTCTCTCACAGCAATCTGGCTAGTGGCTCTGGAAACACACCAGGAAGGAGATTCTGGGAAACATAGTTCAGCCTAGCCACGTTGACACTTTACAAAGCCATCACAGTAGGTGAAGGAGTCTTGCATGACAAAACATCAGAATTGAGCAAGACTTGACTTTAGGACCAACTGTACCTGAAAATGTCTTGCAATGACTTGCAAACATTACAAAAAGCATCTTTCTCCTTCCAGCTGCTGAAGGCAGAACTGCTTCACACAGTTGGGGGAGTTGTGCACTGCACAATTCCAGAGTGCTCCATTCACATGGATTATGATGTGCATGGTGCCCCCTGGAGCTGGGCCCTCCATAAAAAGCAAACATACCCACCCACAAGACCTTTGACTGCTGACAAGGGGCAGTGTATCTTAGATGCTCAGCCCACATGAAGCATGCATGCTAATTTGAGGGGTAGCCATATTTTGGTCAACAATTAGAGTATCATTATGAACAAGATTGAGTGAACCAGAAAGGAGGCCAGGATTAAGATAGTCAGGTGGGTCTGGAGAGTAATGGTAGCACAAGCAGGCAAGAGATGAAGTCAAAAGAGGGCACTTAAGACAGGTAGGGAGAAGCACCTGGCTCTGAAATCAGTAGGGAGTAGAGCCCAAAGGAGCAGACAGGCAGGTGAGACATCCCTGAGGGTAAGCTCTGCTCTGTTCCTGCACTTGTTCTCTGGACTCCATCAGACCACCTGGCTCTGGGCATACTTACATTAACTTTAACCACAGAGGATCTCAATGGGGACATACTTAAGGATTCTAGAAATGCTGCAGTCAAGACAGAATGATAGAGCCAGATTTGTAACTGGTGCCCACTTGTGGTTTGTTCTTGCCCAGCATCCATTCTCTTGTTCCAACATCACAATTTCCCTCGTGGAATAACTTTCCTCCAGCCTCAATCAGCAGGCAGCCCAATTCAAGATAAAGAAACTGAGGCTCGGAGATGGTGAAATAGCTGGTCCAGTGTCACAGAACCTGCTGAAGTCTGATTAAAATACGTGACCCTTTGTAAGTCCACCGCCAAACAATGGTGAACTGACTGACACTAGATTGCAGGACTGGGTCAGCTTTGGGCTGAAATTCAAACAGAAACTGAAATTTGTTTTCTCACCTTTGTCCTTTCTCTCTTGTTCAGAGAGTAAACACTAGCATTGCACAAGCAGGGAGATAACTTTAGCTTATGAAATTGCTAATTCTCTCCCTCCTGTGCTGTCCTGAACATGGCCCCAAGTTAGCAGATCCATTATGTACTTAATCTGATTTTATGCCATTCCGCAATTAATTTTGGAAAATTTTCCCTTGTTAGATAATGGCAACTCTAAGAAAGCTCTCTGTTGAGTTCATGATTGCAGGTTTATTGGGGCTGAGTCAGCCCAGCTCTCTGCCAACTGGAGTCTCCATTCAGATCTTTATCTCGTCAGTTCCTAGCTTGAAAGACTACATTTGGTTAAGGCCGTAGGTATGGGTCCTAAGGGTTGCATTCATACTCATAATGAAACAAAATTAGAAACTGCTTTAGGTCTTAACAACCACTGTATTCACTGTGCTGAATTATGCACAGAGGAGAGAGTATGAAAATGGAGGTGCAATGGGTACTTCACAGATGCTTATAGTTCAACTGCAGCCACATAAGCAGCAGGGACGTAAAGCATACAGAAGGCCTAAACTTGGGCCTGATGCTGACATGGTGTAACTATACTAGCATGCTCAGCACCCCCATCGGGGAAATATCCTCTACTTTCCTTATAACATCACAGACTTAGCAAACTTGGTAGTCCTCAGTAGAAAAATACTTGAGAACAGATGATTATTATCCACATGCCTTCAAACTCAGCCTTCTTACAGTGAAGGAGGTCTTAAACTCTTGCTTCCTCCAAGAACCATTCCATCATTTTTCATTGCTTTATTCATTTGGAAAACATGCATTGAACATACTAGAGATATGAATGAATTCCACTCACACTTATGCTCTCTTCTTAGGCAACCTGCTCATGCCTCCTGTATTAGGCAATTTGTTTGCTCCATTTGACATCCCCATGGTCTACCACTTTAGCTCCAGCCATTGCTGCAGCAAATCACCTGCTCACAGGTATACATCTTACTTTAGCTGCACCAGGCACCCCTTCTTTCCTGCTCTATGGTTTGATCTGGTACATTCTGGTATATGTACAAAACTGAAATTGAATGGTGGTAACACCCCTTGGGCAATCCTTGGATCAGTGGAGGACAGGAGCTTATGGATAAATTCTTTCTTCTCTTGTTCTCAGGAGGGCAGTTCTGAAGTACATTGTCACAGTTCTCAGAGGACCTCTGTTGAATATGTGCCTCAGTTGCCCACATCTGCTTAATAACACACCTTTGGACTGGCTTTCCCTTCTCTATTTCACTCTTCCAAGTCCCCGCTCTCTTGCTCCTTGGTATCTCTTCCCAACCAAGCTTCCTGCGTAGGTGGAGAATGATTAGACTAGATGGAAATTGGTGCAGTAGAATTTACACTAAAAGGAAGCGAGTGTGATAGGGAAATATGATGATTGGATATCACCCAAATCTGGAGTCAAATCATTGGTTCCTTTGGCCATAGTCTACCTCCAGGCACCGATCCCACATGCAGGTTTCTAGAGAATGGATGAAAGGATACAGATACACCCAACCAGGAAGTGCTTCACCATCCGAAACTGTCAACGTTGCCAGACCTAGCCCCAGGCTGTGTTAGCTCCCGACCTCTGGGCTCCTCAGACCCCATGCTTACCCCCCCCCGCCCCCCGCACAGCACTTATCACATGCTGTGATAATGTATATACATATATACCTATAGATTTGCGCATACAACAGAATTTCCTGGGGACAGGAATGGTGTCTTCTTCCCCATGGACTCCGATGTATTTTTCAGGTCTCTGGAGGAGTAGCTTCAGTGCCTCCACTGCGAGTCGCTTTACCATCAAATGTATTGCCCTATATTCTATCTGTGTTTACATATAGTCTGGAAACTTTTTGAGTCTGTACCAAATTCATTGTTTCGTTCAACAAATATCTATTGACCTATGTGACGTGATACTGTTGTAGACATTGGAACACAGCAGCGAGGAAAAATGAAGCTGCTGTCATGAGCGTATGTCACTGTGGTGGGAGGAGAAGCAATAAACTCACAAAGTGCACAGTATGTCAGACAGCGGCCAGTGCTAGCAAGGTGGTGGGAAGCCCCACTGGATGGTTCTAATAGCCTCCCTTTCCTTTTAAAAGCATCACCCCAGATTCTATGTTAAGAAAGTGTGAGGAAGCAAGGGCAGGGGCCAGGAGGGTATGTCACAGGGCTATTTCAATTAACCAGGTGACAGATGGTGGGGTTTGGATGAAGTGGTAGCAAGAGAGATAGCGAGATGTGGTCAGATTTTGGATAGGTTTTTAATGCTTTATTAAGGTAGAACTGGCATTCAATAAACTGCAAATAAACTTAGAAATACAACTTGATCAGCTTTGATATATGTGTACACCCATGAAACCATCATAACCAAGGCAATGAACACCCTCCCCCCGCCCCCACAAAAGTCTCCTTCTGCCCTTTAATAATCTCTCCTGCACCTCCCATCTCTGACAATCACTGATGTGCTTCATGCCACTAAAATTTTCTGGAGTTTTCTGGAACTTTGCATAAATGGCATCATGCAGTACTTTTTGATGTCTGGCTTCTTTCAACTTGGCATAATTAAAGTTCACTCATGTTGTTGTTGGTACCAATAGTTCACTGCTTGTTATGCTTGAGTAGTATGCATTGTATGGAAGTGACACCATTTGTTCACCATTTACCTGTTGATGGAACTGTGGGTTCTTTTCCAGGTTCTGGATATAGGTTAAAGGTAGAGCTGAAAGAATCTGCTGGTGGATAAGCTGCAACATATTACAGGAGGAGCAGAGTCATGGATTACTCCCGGCTTTTTCACTCGAGCTGGGTAGATAGTTGCCAATTGCTGCCGCAGTTTAGGGTGCTGGAAGACCTCTAACACACAGAACACTGCCTGGCACATAGTAGGAGCTCAATAGATTTTTGCTAAAGAAAGGATGAGGACAGGGACAACAAAAGGAAGAAGCGTAATTCAGTTTGGGATACTGGTCATTCCAATTCTAAGCATCAAGCCGAGCTGCACATAGTAGTCTCTCCTTTCCCACACCCCTTATTTCACTTGAGAAGCCCAGGCAGTCATAATCATAGAGACTCCTTGGGCACAAAGGAAGTGGAAGGCAGATTCAATTAGCGCAGGAACCCTAGTTTTCTCCCCAGCATGGGGCTGAATGCACAACTGTCCTCTGCTTTCTTAACAATACACTTCCAAATTAGTCTCTGCTTGGCAGATCCACTTGAAATCTATGAGCCACTAAGAAGTCCCATCCCTCTCTCCAGTTTACCCTGTATTTCCCAAATGCTCCAGCTTGAAATGTGTCTAATTGACACTTCACCAGCGCTGAGCCCTAGTGTGAACTGTTATTAAAATTCACAGTGGCAAAAGGGTATTTTAAAAAAGCAATTCATGAAAGAATAAATACAAATAGCCAATTAACAGAAAGAAGGGAGGATGCCTAGCTCTACTATACTCAAAGAAATAAAAATTCCCACAATCTCGAGAGAGTATCTTCTTCATATCAAATTGGCATGATTAAAACAAATGCAAATAAGCTAGTATTGGCAAGAGTGTGAGGACAGACAGGAATGTACTTTGCTGGTGGAAGTGCAAATTGGTACAACCGCTCTGGAGGAAGCTTTAAAAATGACCATGGTCTTTGATTTAAAAATTCTACATCTAGGAATGTATCCTGGGTAAGTTGTTATGGGTGTCTGTAAAGATATTCATCACATTGTGATCTATAATAGAAAATGGCACTAACAACCTTACCATGTAAAGAAGTTATGACACTGACCATCAACAGAAGAATAGATAAATGTGTTGTATATATTCATACAATGAATGACACAGCAATGAAAACGAAGAGACTAGTAACACATGCAACAACATGATGAATCCTTTAAATATAAGATTAAATGAAAGCAAAAAGGAAGAAAAAAGAAAAAAACAGAAAGATACATAGAGTATAATTCCATTATAAAAAGTTTATAAAAAATAGGCAAACTTAAATTATGTTGTATAGTGATGCAAACAAAAATAGTAAGACTATAAGGAAAAACAATACAGTGGTTTCAATAAAAGGAAATACAGTAACTAACTCCACGGAGGAGACAGGCGGCACCTGCAGGGGGCTCCTGGAGTCTGGCAATGTTTTACTTCTTGTCCTAAGTGGTAATTATGTGGGTGTTCAAATTCCTATCATTCTTTATGCGGTATTTTCCCAACCCTGGTCATTTCAGCACTAATCAAGATCAGGAAATGAAATTCTTTCCTTCAAAGTTTATGAGGAAATCACACACAGAAAAGAGCTTGACCATTTATATTCAAAGATTCTCACAAGATTAGCATGAAGTTTGTCCTTAGATAGACCAAGTTTGTCCAGCCTGTGGCCCACAGGCCATATTCGGCCCAGGACAGCTTTTGAATATGGCCCAACATAAACTCATAAACTTTCTTAAAACATTATGAGATTTCTTTTGTGATTTTTTTTTTTTTTAGCTCATCAGCTATCATTAGTGTTAGTATATTTTATGTGTGGCCCAAGATAATTCTTCTTCTTCCAATGTGGCCCAGGGAAGCCAAAAGTTTGGACACCCCTGTCTTAGATCATCAGAAAATCTAAATGCTAAATGGGCCCTACTTTAATTGATTGTCCTGGAAAACAACAGGGTCATCCCATCTCTAAATTTGCTAAAACTCAGAGAAAGAGAGAGACAGAGACAGAGAGAGAGAGAGAGAGAGAGAGAGCGTGCGCGAGAGAGAGAGACTGATACAGCTTGCTAAAGTTCTGCTCTTCAATTTAATTACATAAAAACATGGCTGAGTTTGAGGTAGTGGTGGAGGAGAGAAAGTAAATGTCAGATAAACAGAGGGTCACAGATTCTGCCATGATACATGAAGCTCTGCTAAGTGCTAACTAAGCACCGTCCTTGACATTGGGCTAAATAAGAGATCCTCTGGCCTTAAACTCATAGTGCAAGGGAAGATGGCAGGATAGCAATGAAATCAGTCCATCTGGGGGTATGAGAAAAGTTTGAGGCCATAGAAGAAAAGAGGAAATGAAGGTATGAGTTTTTTATCTAGGCCATTATTTCTATTCTAGCCCAATTCAGCAGGAGTTAGAAACCCCCTGGTACCCAGAATGAAAGAACTGCTTCCTTTTTCCTAAGTAGGCCAAAGTTCAAGTGCATGTGACTACATCTACAGCCTTCTGTTAGGAGGTAACAAGATCACCAGTCCAGAGGAACAATCGGGCTCTCTCCTGTCAAGAGACTGTGGTATCTCAAGCACTCTTCAGGTTAGAGATACCCTGCTTCTAATTCAAAAGCTAACATGTGCATGTGCGGTTATCGTTAATTAAAACAACAGCAGCAGCAACAACAATGAGGATGATGATTATAAAATTTATTGAGGACTTAAAAGTGTCAGATGTTTAACTGGCATGCTTTCATTTTCTCACATAACAAAATAGGTAGTATTTTAAAGTAGTATTAATAGTCCCATTCTACTAATGAGGAAATAGAGGAAGAGAGAAGAGAAGCTACTTGACCAAGGACACACAGCTGGTTGGTAGCAGTTTGTTAGATCCAGGTCCTCCAGACTCAAGCACCATGCTACGAGGTACCACATAATACTGCCTCGGTGCAGATCCATCCTCCATAAAGGAGGCTTAACCATTTTGCCTTGCTCTGCTCACTCCAGAAGCTTTGCTGGTGACTGAGGGGATCTCCATGCCTAGGGGTACTTTGGTGACCTGTTCTTTGATGATGATTGTGGAGCTTAGGGGAGATGGCGAAGCATCTTATGGTTGCATTCCTGGTGCAACGGAGATTCATAATAGTAGCCTCCACTCTCTCTTTCATGTTGGCTCGGGTCCTGTGCATTGAAATTCTGGGGGTTGAAGGGGTGGAAGGGAAGTTCTTGGGCTCCACCATCACTGGAGAAGGGATTCAATTAGGTGTAGCAATTAAGACTTTGAATAATTTCTGCCAGCTTTAGGGGGATTCACAGAGATGTCAGACTCCATTCCCCTGGGTATTTCCTTCACCCTTTGTGTCAAAATGATAAGACTTTTTCTGTCTCATTAAATCACCTTCTCAGAATGCTTTGGAGTCAGTCTACAACAATGTGAGATCATGGTTCATTTTGACACTTGTGAGGATGGGGAGGTGATCGTCAGTGAGGTAGAACCTGGTGAGTTAAGTAAGACTATGAAAAAAAGATTAAGAGAATAAGGAGAATTGGGAAGGTTGGGAGAAACAATGGCAAAGTCATACAAGATTCCAAGTGGGGTTCTGGTAATGACCACCATTTGCTAAGTATTTAGTTGATGTTAGGCCCTAGGCTTAACACTTTCCCTATACTGTCTCATTAAAATCTCACCAGAAACATATGAAGTATGTAAAACTATTAGCTCCATTTTACAGATGAAGAAACTGAAGCCGAAGTAATGTTCTCAGGGTACACAACCAGAAAATGTGAATTTGGAATCTAAACTCTGATCCATCTGTTTTCAATGGTCCCTGCTCTTAGCATTATAAATACTACTTCTCAATCCAGGGCAATGAGTTCTGGAATGAAATTCATAGATCAGTGACAAAACTTTAAAAATGAAATAGATTAAGAGAGAAGAGAAAGAATAGGAGAGAAGAAAAATCATCAAGAGTGCATTTTGTGTCATGAAATATGAAGCAAATGTCAAACAAATATGAACATGTATTTCCCACTGTGTGTGCACATGCATGCATCACCAGGTTGCAGTGTAAAATACATTTTTTACTGTTGGTCATGGTCAAAATTGCTTTAAGGTCTTTAGTGCCCTCATTCTTTCCACAACAAACTTCCAAGTGTGAGGTGCTGTCCAAGGTACTGAACACAAATATTAATACAGGAGCCCTGACCCAAGGAATTGAAGTCCAAGAGAGCAGCTGATTCAAGTAATGTCATGTGCAAAGAAGTATGGAGGGAGGGGGCCCAGGAGGCTGGAGGAAAAGCATGAGAAGAATAAGTCTTAGGGAGAGCTTTGCAGAGGCAGGTCCCCAAGAGCTTGATCCAGAAGCTGTCAAAGTATGTAGGTAATGAGGCTCCAGGGAGAGAAAATTATTTATCATCCATGTAAAAAGGGAAGCATGTTGGGATGGACTGGTAGTGCATCCTCATGCTTGCTTCATGTTAATGATATTGGGTATTTATTGAGCACTTACTATGTGCCAACATACTTGACAGCAAACTTACAAGGCAGGGCCAGGATGATCACCTCCAATTTACAGACCAGAGAACTGAGCCTGGAGAGTGATTTGCTTGAGGTAGCAGAGCAGAAAAAGGCAGGGCGAGGCTTCATATGGAAGCCAGTAGCTTCAATGTGTGTGTTCTTAATCACTACTGTATTCTCCCTTTCTAATCAAATCACTGAAGAGTTTGGAGAGAAGGGAGAAAAAGCAAGAGTGAGGAATGAGGTGGAGGTCAAGTGATTCTGAGATCATCATTCTCTACACGTATCCTGACAAGACTGTGAGGGGGCTACAATTATTATCCCGTTTTCTCGATGAGGACATTGAAGCTCACAGTGGTGAGGTGACAGCCTTCTCAACACGCCCATCTATGTAAGCTCCAGCTCTGAGTCTCCACTGTCCAGGCTTCTGACTCCCTGCTCCGGAAGATGGAAAAGCCCTTCCCTCTCAGGCCTTTGTGGGGAAGCCTTCGCTGCTGATGTCTGACGAGGCACCTCATCTCAGCCTGGGAGATATGGCAGCCGCGCGTCAGCAGCCCTGAGCCCCTGAGGAGGCGAGGCCACTAATTAGACGAGTCTGTTGTGCTGTCTGCCCAGACTCCAGCTGACAGATGGGGACAAGACAGGAAACCTGAATCAGTCCGTTTGAGGGCCTCTGAGTGTGGTCCCCAAAAGTTGACACTTCTGAAAAATGGTGATGGGGCGTGGGAAGACGGAAGAAGGAAGGGCTGCAGGTGGAAGGAGGGGTGGCATCGGGGTGTGGGGGAAGAGCTGACCCTTTTCTCCCTCAAGGCAAAAGACGGAAAGGAGCATTCGCTGACCTGGTTTTAAGTCAGAGGAAAGGTTAGCATGAAGAGTTAGCTTCGCAGAGTGGGAAGAGCCCAGAGTTTGGGCAGACAGAGTGTGAAGTCTTATTTCCTCTCTTAGCAGCTATGTGTATCCTCCTCTGTAAAAGTGACTGTAAAAATTGTCACATCTAACACTGATGGTCTTGTTCTAATGTCCCACTTTTCATAATGAATTGGCTTGACACGCAGGACAGTCTCATGAGAGAGATGTCACCATCATCCCCATTTTACAGATGAGGCAACTGAGACTCAGTGGCAGCTCAGGTTATAAGTGCAAACGACAGGGCTTGAAGCCCAGTACATGCCCCTCGCTACTATTTTATGGTGCCGTGAGGAAAAATGAAACCACTGCAGCAGCTGCTGCTTACTGAGCATGCATCATACCCATGTGCTCTCAATTATGCTGCCTGCTATTGGTTTCAGCAGCTCCATTTTACAGACTGGGCCATGCCAGGGCCTGGGCATCTGTAGTGATGTGCAGATGACCCCATAGAAGCCAGGATTCCTTCCCAGGCCAGGCTGACTTCCAGGGCCACATACACGGCCACCACACTTACGGTCCCCCATCTGGATAATCATAAAATCACCCGGGAAGGTCTGACATTGGACTCCCATACTCCATCCTAGAGCTTAGAGTGACTCCTACAAAGGGGTGTGTTTGAAATACAACCAAGGTGATTCTAATTATCAGTCACTTGCCAAAAGTGACTTAAGTTGCATAAAATAATGCAGAATGGATTAGTAAACTTCAAAGTGCTAGAAAAATGCTATAAAGGATGACTATACTAGTAATATACTTAATTATTATTAGTAGTAGTATTAATGATAAACCCTTATAAATGTTTGTTGAAGCCATCAGTGAATGTAAGCTAAGTCTAATGAGCATAACAGTTGAGAAACAGAGAACACAGTGATTGACCTAAGAAGCTAGAAGTCCAAGAATTGAGATAAAGGGTGGGTTGTCTTTTGTTTTTCAGGAGTGAGTTGCTAGGAGAGTGTGTCAAGAAAGAACAAGATAATTCATGCTACTGTCAGAATACAAAGGCGGTGGACTTCCAGTTACTTGTGTACAAAGCAGAAGGCTGCTGATGTGTGTTTGAATGCCTGAATCCACTCTGTCAGAGGGTGGGAAATGGAATTGAACATTTTGGAAGCAGCAGGGAGGAGTGGCTACATTACACATGAGCTTAGCATCTCGGCACAGAAGTGAAGGATTCTGTCAGAAATGTGATGGAACTGGCAAAAGAACATTAACAGATTTTCTAGATGTTGAACAGGGTATAGAAATCACACAGTTGTCATCAAGATAGAAAATTAAGAACACACATTACAAGCAGGGGCGTATTAACTCAAATCCAACTGTGAGTTAATTCTACTACCTAAGTAATGAGGTTCGTAGCTGCTAGTAGTAGGTTAGGGTTAGGGTTAGGGCTAGGGTTAGGGTTAGGGTTAGGGTTGTGCTTGGCTAGTGTTCTAACAGGAGAATCAGAATCCTCATTAAAGGGGAGAAGAAATAAGAGCATAGCATGATGCAATTGCAACAGATACAACTTAAGCTAAACTCCTGGAAAGACTTTCTCAACTAGAAGATTCTACTTAAAGAGAGTACTGTTCCTACCAATGGGCTTCCCAAAATCCTTCTCTTAATTGGAGCAAACAGCTTTTTCTCAATTCAGCTGTCTGCTCCTGATCCCAGGTAATACCTACAAAAAAAAAAAAAAAAGGAAGGACAGGAAAGAAGGAAGACTTCAGATATATTCAGAAGGCTCACTTGGCAGCTGTACTGAGCATTTTCTCTAGCATAATCTCACTGAATCCTAACAATGCTGTAAAGTGAAATTATTTAGAAATTATTCCCACTTTCTATCTACAGCAACTGAGGTTCAGAGCCAATTGGAACCTCAGACAGCTGCATTCTCAAACATGGCTGTGCATTAGAATCACCTGGGGACCTTTTCAAAACACACTCCCTGGAAGACTGATTCTGCAGTGGGTTCAGGAATATGCATTTTTAAAAGGTCCTCAAGCAATTACAGTGTAGCTAGTCCATGGTCTGGCTTGCTTTGGGGATTATAGATTAAGATGTCACTGTCTGTCGAGAGCAGATCAGAGCAATTCTCGTGCTTCCACTTCCTTTAAAAGTCACTGCTTCTTATTTTCTTCAAGTCCTTGACACCTAGTCCAATACCTGCCAAAAAGCAAGGGCTTAATAAAAGTTATTGACTCACTAAATGAATTGAGAAATAGATGGCGGATGGATAGATGTGTACATGGGTACAGAGAGGGAGGAAGAAAGCAGGCAGGGTGGGAGGTTTGGAAAGGGAAGGGAGGGAGAAATCAAAGTGGGATTTTGTAGAGCTTGGTATTTACCCACAAACTTGCATTGATTCCTCAGAAGCGTTTTTTAATGTCACAGTTATAAAATAAGAGATGCTACCTTTGTCACTAAGGTCTATATTTATACAATGCACTGAAACCCTTACCAATAGAAAACATAGGCAGGGACTGGGAAGGTGGGGAGAGGAGTCTGATTCTGCCACAAGTTGTGGAAGGACCAAGCTGGCAGGAGTGCTAGCCTGTGTGACTAGCTCTCTAGGTCTGAGGCATTAACCTTCAGCCATGACCTATTTGCAGAGAACAGGCCCCTCTGGGCTCACTGTACCCAGCTGAACATAATTGCCCTATCTCTCTTACACTCTTCTTTTCCTCCCCTGGTCTCCACTTTATCCTAATTTCCTGCTTTCCTTTGTATTGTCCTGGGAGGTCTTAGGACCTTATGAAGACTCTATGCTCCCCAACTCCACCTTTCTCTAGAGGTAAAGTTGGGACTACTATCCTCATCAAGACCCATCCTGCCACTATCAAGAGTATAGATCCAGGGGAAGCCGGGATGGCTCAGTGGGTTAAGCACTCACTTTGCAGCCCCAGAGACCAAGGATCAAATCCTGGACCCAGCCTGTGTGGACCCATATGCTGAACTGGGGAGTGCCCCCAGTTCGGTTCTCACTGGGATGAGACCCCGGCCCAGTTCCTGCCCTGTGCAGCCCTGCACCCACCCGTGGAATGAAACTATGTGGAAAAACCGATGATGTGCAACTATGAAGACTTGTTCTGGGCCCTCCCCCTTCTCTCTGTCTCTGTCTCTCAAAAACAATAAAAATAAATTTAAAAAAAAAAGAGTATAGATCCAGCCTCATCACAACCATGAACTAAGTGGAGGAAGTCATCATATTACTATACCCCTCAGCCCCATTGGAACTTATGCTACCCTTCTCCTGACCCCTCACCAAATAGTCATTTTCCTTCCTAGGCCCTGGCTTTCAAGAGCCTCTATGCACTGATGATTCTGAAATGTACATCTTTCATCTCAACTCATGTTCTCACCTGTAGTCTTGTATCTCCTACTGCATGGTTAGGATCTCCATGTGGGATTCTAAGAGGGGTCTTAAACTTGTACCTAAAGCCAAACTTCTAACTCTCATCCACTCTCCTCCCACCATTTGCCAAGTCGCTCAGTCATCCTTGACAACTAATTAAATAGTGATATGTTCACATCACAGAATTCTACATATTCTTATTCCATTTTTTGTTTAAAAGCCGTAATGCATATGGAAAAGTAGACAAGAATATAACCAAAATTGAGAGTGAGATAACCTTTCGTAAGAATATGGCCAAAGTTTAGTTTTTCCTTTGTCTTTTCTCCATTTTCTATTTTTTCTACAATAAAAAAGTACCACTTGTGCAATCAAAATCTAATTAAAAAAAATTTAACATACTCCTATTTGGAGGTAAAACAACTAATCCTCTAGGACTCTGAGAGTCATTAGATTGAGACCTGGATTCTCATCTCTGCTCTTGATCTAGCCAACTCACAATCTCTTTGGACTTAGCTTGTTTCCTGAAAAATGGGGGCATCATCTGTTGTTCTTGATATAGAAGTGTGAATGAGGTGCAAACGAAAATGTCTACGAGCAAGTATTTGGGAAACAGTAGTCCATTTTCAGGGACTACCGCCAGTGAATCCTTTCTAGAGCTTGCTCCCTTCTTAGGGAAGACATATGCTTAACCACACTTCATCCCAAAGGGGTGTCTAATGGTGGAATGTTAGGCACTATAGGGAGACAAGTGGAG
The DNA here is from genome assembly GCA_004027555.1 of Craseonycteris thonglongyai. Taxonomy (NCBI): domain Eukaryota; kingdom Metazoa; phylum Chordata; class Mammalia; order Chiroptera; family Craseonycteridae; genus Craseonycteris; species Craseonycteris thonglongyai. The sequence continues at coordinate 24,567 of PVKE010010238.1, read as the reverse complement.
AAACTATTTCTTCACCAGGCAATCCTTGGCTCCCCTAGATTACCATTACTAAGTAGCTGCCCACTGTTTACATGTAAGACCTAAGTGTCAGGACATCTTCCTGAAATGACCCCTTTTAACAACAGGAGCTAAAAGCAGGAGATGGAACCAAGTAAAACCCCCATCCCTTCCTTTTCCCTTCAAGTCTGATCCAGATGACCAATAACACCCCCATCACCTGCCCAAATACCCCAACACACACATGCATATGACTAAACAGCATTCATTTAGGTTCTCACAGTTTTCTCTTTAAAAGGAAAAGTATGTCTGAGAGTCTGTGATATTTTGCCCAAATTGAGCTGGTGCTGCAGACCAAGGATGACGGCAGACACAGAGACCTGGCTCATTACTCTTGCCTAATGTCGCCTACCACAGCCTCAGAGAAGAAGGCTCATTGGGCAGCCACCAAATGAGACCTCCATTAGGTTCTTTCCCCTTACAGGGGCCTCAGTTTCCCCATTTGTAAAATTAGGAGGATAGACTAGAACAGGGAAACAGATAGGTACACAAGGGCTGTCTGGGGGAAAAATCCAGCCATAAATGCCTCTATTTTTCATATCATATGGCTGGATACTTTCCAGACAGCCCTTGCACATCTCTCATATATCAATTTATACTATCCATCCTTTGAAGTTCAAAAGAAATCCACCCAGACGCTTATTCCATAAGCAGAGACAGACCCACCTTCCTTCCTACTTGGTCCAGGAATGTTTGGAGTGGGGTGATGCTAGTATTTTTCCATTTATGGTTCTCTATTTTGCTGAGTTTGGTTCAGTTTATGGATCATTTTTTAGCATCCCACATATTCTCTTTTTGCCCAATATTATGTCATCTTGTACTAGACACTGACCCTACCCCTTCACTCTTCCAATTGCCACCAACACAAGTGTCAGTGTGTGAAACAGACTTTTACTGTTAGTTTGGGTCAACAGACTGTATAGTGCAGGAAAGCAACTTGGAAATGAGGCATGCTGATTTTAAATCTCTGGTCACTCTACCATCAGGAGGTTCTCATGTTGTCTTCTCTTCTTTTTGAGGTTTAGATACCCATCCTGTGTCTCAGCCTCTCCTCTCTTCCAAGCTCCTTCTCCCCTTCTCTCCAGCTTCATCCACAGTCTTGTGCTCCTACTAATTAAGAGGAACAATGTAGTTCTCTCTGCTTTGCTGTTATAGCTTATGTTCTTTGGGCTCCATCATCAATACCTAGAACAGCTTATAAAAATACATTCTAAGACAAAGACAAAATTTTTTTTCTGAGAGGAGTTTTGATGCCAACTGTGTACAGCTTTTTTGTTGTTGTTGTTGTTGTTAAATTTAATGGAGTAACATTGGTTGGTAACAATTAGATAGTTTCTAGATGTACAAGTCCACATCACATCACCCATGCATCGCATTATGTGCCCACCACCCAGAATCAGCTCCTCCTCTACCACCATATATGTGTACAGCTTTTTTGACCCCTAACTACCTGCCATAAATCTCCAGTTCTATGCCTGAAACACACATCACTAACCAATCTCCCCACTATTTGCCACTAATAGGGTCTCTTCCCAACAAAGACCTGTGAACAGATAGCTGTTACTCCAAGAGCAATCTTTTTGTAATCTCTGAACCTCAGATGACCTCAAAGTTTCCTTTCAGCTTTGACTTTCTAAGGTCTGAAGAGAGTAGAATATTCATCAAATAAAATCAATTGAGGACAATATTAGTCATTTCCATGGGAATATTCTGGGCAATCTGGATAGGACATGCCCCTACTTCAAACTACCCCCTTCCCTCAGCTCCCACAGTCTGCCACAGATCTGAAGGTAGCCCGCATTTGATCACTCCTTGGGACTAAACCATGAAAGATCCTGGTTAAATAAAAATACAATGACTGCATTGTAAGGTCAGAAGGTTCTCCCCTCATCTTTTTCCTTGACTTCTGCCTAGTCAATCTCCCGGGCTCAATCTGAAATGTCACTTTCTCCAAAATAACGTCTTTGAGACCCGCTTCTCCAAAAATAGGCCAGGTGCCCCTGCCCTCACGATGTGCTCTTTACAGCACCATGCATTTTCCTCTAGGATGCTTATCATCACTTAATTACATAAGTATCACTTGTTGTCCATCTTCCCAGCCCAGCCCGAGCACCAAGACATGCCTGCATGTAGTACATGCTCAGTATTTGCTAAATGATGGATTGGTTATTGACCAGTATCTATTTTCTGAAATGATTATGAGACTTAGAAATGCATGCTATATGTAACATGTTTAGCAAAGTGCCTGGCATATAGGGAGTGTTCCATAAGGACAGAAATAAGAACATGACTGAGGGAGGGTTCTCTCTATAGACACGTATATATCACTTCATTGCATCCTCAGAAAAAACATATGGGGGAAGCCGGGATGGCTCAGTGTGTTAAGCGCTCACTTTGCAGCGCCGGGGACCAGGGATCGAATCCCGGCCCCGGCCCGTGCGGAACCATATGCTGAACTGGGAGCTCCCCCAGTTCAGTTCTCTCTCTGTCTCTGTCTCTGTATCTCTCTCTCCTTCTCTCTCTATCAAAAATAAAATAAATAAATAAAATAAATCTAAAAAAAACCCCAAACATACGTTAAGGCGCTGCAATTATTCCCAGTTGATAGATGAGGAAATTGAAGCTCGGAGAAATGAAGTGACCTGCCCATCACTGCAAAGTGGCACAGCTGACATGAGCACCTAGGCAGCTTAGCCTCAGAGCCTGTGCCTTTGGGTTGTCCAAGAGGGATCAGAGAATGGACATCAGAATAGGGACTTGAAGGTGAGTGAAGCTTCCCACTGGCAGGAAAGGGCAAGTGTAGTAGAATAGCAAAGGCTTGAGCCTGAGATACAGAACAGCCTAGCAGGGTGGTGTGGACAGCGGCTAAACCTCTCTGACCTCAGTGTTCTCCTCTATAAAATAACACCTCTGCCTGTAATTGTATTATGATGATGAGACAAGATGCTGTAAGTGATGTACTTGGTACACTGCCTGATATATAATGCAGTGCTCATAAAAATACAAGCCAAAACGAATCTTTCTTTCTGATTCTCTTCTCTCCCCTCCCCTTGCCATCTTTTCCCTCCTCCCACCCACACACTCTGTCTCTCATATATATCCTTTGATTATTAGAACATTTTTAAGTGGACAAAGAGGCTGAGTTAAAGTTTCTTTTCCCACTCACTACTCAGTAGTTATGTGTGTTTGGGGGGAAAATGAGATTTTCCCCCAAATGTCTAAAAACAAAGAGAGATTATGGGTACAATTAATTGTTCACAACTGCTAGAGATTTGAAAGTAGAGGAAGTAAACAGATGCTTCTCTGAGCTTTGTGCTCATTAACTCAGAGAAAGGATTCATTTCCTATGCATGATTAACTTCCCATAGTCAGTGATTTGCACAGCAGATGATCAAATGAGAATTCATTATTACATAGACAGAGTCTGGGTACAAGGCATTCAGCCTTCTTGGGACAACTCTCTCTATGAAATTCTTGGCATGTCTGTAGTTATGACCTTGACCTACGAAGATGCTATTGGTCTTTGTCCTAATTCTCCCAAGGGATCTGAAAAAAGCAATGATCAAAAGCAACACAGAACAAGCTACGTGAACTTCTTCTGTTCTGTGATTGGAAGAAACCCAGAATCTCACCACCTTTGTTCTCCATTATGTCTTGACATTGCTTAAGATCCAAAAGATTTGTCAGGTAGTTATTGAGCACCTACTATTATACAAATCAAAAATATCACAGCCTCTTCTCCCTACATTAGATGGGCAATGTCTTCCTGGCAGGCTAAATGAGTACCTTCAGTGCTAAGTGTGTAGGCAAAAATCCAAGGAACACTATGTCCCCCTTGCCTTTCGGAAAAGGGTGATACTCCTACAAGGGCTTTCTTTAACCATCAGTGGTACAGAGATCAAAGGATTAGGAACCAAAACGATTGCAGAGAAAGAGAAGGTCTATGCCCTTTGTGATGTTCAATCAAACAGCCTTAGATCATTCATCATGAACCAGGCCTTGTCAGGAGCTGGTGCTAAATTAGACAAATTGCTCATCCATGAGAAACTAGGCTAGGAGTAGTGATAAGATAGAGACTTGAAGAATCAGAAGACAAAGTTTCCAAATACTCCTCTCAAGATCAGCACTTATCAATCAGGAATTCTTTACCAGGACTCAGAAATAAGAGAAAAATAAGAACCATACCTGTATGAATGTTTTATAGAACTAAATTTATTTTGTTGTTAAAATGGTTCCTAATTTTGAAATAATGCTCTTCTTTTTATTTTCTTTTTGTATTTAAATAAGTTTCTTTCATGAAATGATGGTGTTGATAAAACTTGTTTATTTTAAGGTCTTTTGGCAAAGTCAAAAGTTGCCAAATCTCTCAGACACCTCCCCTCTTTTAAAAAATGTTATTGATTCATGAAATCTCTAATTCAGGCATCTACCATTATAAATAAAGGCAGTACAAATAAAGCTCAATGGGAGCTCAGCAAGGAGGGCGAAATGTCTTCTCACTTGGGTGAAAATGAAGAAAGTCTTCAAAGAGTTGACATTTGGGCTGAGACTTTAAAGATGGATGGGCTTTGTATACCTAGAATCTGAGGTAGATTCAAAAGGGCATTCCAAGTGGAGGACACAGCCAGAACAAAGGCACATGGGTGGGAACAGAATCCCATAAAGAGTCACGCTGCAAAATTAGCGAAGACCTAGTTTAACCAAAGTAGTGGATTCTATCCTGTGAGCCACCACCTCCTAGAGGGCTGTAGAAGTATTGCACTATCTACTGATTTTCATACCCGTTGGCCAATGTCTCATCCTAAGACAACTACTTTTCAAATATCTGTAGATCTGTTTACTGAATTCATAACTGACATTGTCAACAAATGCTTTCTCAAGCAAAGAGTGTGAAAATATCGATTATTTTGGAAATCCATGAATTGTTTTTAATGCCCAAAAGAAAACCTCATGCCATTCCTTACCCATTCATTCCACAAGTATTTACTGAAAGCCCATTATGTGCCAAGCATTGTGATAGATAAAACTTTCTGTGGTGAGTAAGATGCATTGCAGAGAGACTAGTGAGGAGGCTGTTGGAATGGGTGATGGACAAGGAAGAGATTTAAACTGTAATGATAGCAAAGCAAAGGATGAAAATTAGCCAAATTAGGGCATATTTTGTAGGTATAACAAACAAGACTTGCTGTTGAACTTGATGATTAGGGATTAGGTAATAAGAAGAATAAAAACTTACTCCTAGGATTTTAGCCTGCACAAATGGATAGATAATGATAACTCTGTATGAGAAAAGGTTGGAAATTACTGGAAAACAGCATGAGGCTTGTGAAAGTGGATGAAAGGGTCTTTGGAAATAATCGTGGAGGCCAGGTGAAGAATGTGGGGGACCTTAAATGTCAGAGTAAGAAGTCTGGACATTCATAGCTGTCCAGATTTCTTTAATCAACCCTGAAAATCAGCATCTTGGGATCCCTGAGAATGCCTAGGGGAGATGCTCTGCAATCAACCACACTTTCTGAGTATCAGCTGTATACAAGGCACTACACTTGGCACCATGGGGGATACAAAGAAAGATAAGACATAATTTTTGCCTCAAGGGCATCATCATCTCATCAGTTGACTCTCAAGACTCACAGGTGGGAAGAGCAAGTGTTCTGTCTTTGAATAGCAGCATTGTATAAGCTCTGGTGGGAAGCTGAGATTTTGGAAGTGGTCAAGGTCTCTATGAGAAATCTATTGGAAATATACTGGGATACATCAGGGTAGGTCTTCCTTGCATTGTGTGTCAAGGAGTTCATCCTCATGCTACATAAAAACAGTCTTGACACATTCATTTTGTTCAGTTCCCATTCTGCATACTTCACCCTGACAGGTGAGATTGACACCATTGGTACACCCAACCCTGATGCCCTTTATTAGCCCAATACATCTATCACCCAGATGCTGTGAATATTGCCCTAGGAGAGAACTACCCTCATAGAGGAGCCACCTCACCCAGAAAGCCCACTTTGGGCACAACCCCACTCCCCAAGCATCCTATATCCAATGATTAACTCACCTGGAGTTCAAAGAGGCTCACCCCCTCACCTCAGGGTAGCATCCATTCTGCAGCACAGTTAATCCTCCAAAGCTCCCTCTGCAATCAGACTAGCTAGTCCCCAACTGAGACCACATCCTTGTTTAGCTCCTTTTTCTGCCCTTTCCTCCCTCTTGCTTCTGAGAACTCAATGTATCACATGCCTGAGAACCACAATCTCATATTGTTTCTAGAGAACCCAAACAAAGATATCAACTTTGTACTTCACTCTCAAACATAATGCTCTTATTAATAATAACTAACATTTGAGAACTCCTACTATGTTCCAGACAATATGGGAAGCGCTTTAAGTGCCTCATCATATATGATTACAAAGGTTTAGTGCCATTACTCTCATTTAATAGATGAGAAAACTGAAGCTCTGAGAGGCTGTTATGTGTGGCATCCCTAACAGGTTTCCTCAGGACTCTCAGAAGGAACCCAGATCTTCTAGGGGGCTGCACTCCTCATTGTGAAAACTGATCTTTTCTTCCATTTTAAAGGCTCCTCTGAGCTCCACTGCCTTCTTCCTACTACCTTCCCATACCCACCTCCCTCTGAAGACCAGTGGTCAATTACATGGGTTTCACTGCTCAAGATCTCCTAGGGCAGTAAATGCAATTTCTTTCCACCTATTTTAGTTTTCTCTCAGAATGCCGTTTTTAAATTGGCAATAAGCACTTTAGTCCTCCCAAGGATCGTTCACTCAGCAACATGTTCCTAACATTTGTAATAGGTACCGGTACGTGTGTTGAGTAGAGACAGTATGTCCCACCACCTTTCTTCCAAGTGCTCAAATTAATTGATGAGATTTGTGTCTGCTATAGAATCACAGAGGTTTTTTTCCCTCAAAGAATCAAGCCTCAGTGTCAACAGGTCAAAGGGTATATGTCCTGAAACTCAAAACCCTTCCTAGAGGGAAGAGGGAAAAGAGGAAGGCTAACTTATACTGGCCATCTCTAAGAAAAGTTAGAGGCAGAGGGAAAAAAAATAGGAACAAACCTACATGCCTTGCATAGACTGTTCCTTCTGCTTGGAGTGTCTTCTCTCTTTGACTACTGAATGCTTCAAAACCCAGTTTAAATGTCATTAACTTTAAGATTTACATGAACTCCCCCTGGCCCCCAACACAGTCACTGCTTTCTATGGAACTACAGAGTATATACTATACTCCCAGAATGTAGAATGACAGGTAATCAACAGCTCATTCCTGTGTGAGGCAACCCAGGATCAAATTCTCACTCCATCACTCACTGGCTATGTAACCTTGTACAAGTCATTCAACTTCTCTAAGCCTCAGTTGCCTCATCTGTAAAATGCTAATGCATACAAACAGCACTATGCCTGGACGACCATAAACACTCAGTAAAATGGTAGCAAATTTCTTCATCACTATCATCATTATCCCTTCCGCCTCTGAATTCCCACAAGTATCATCTTCCTATTGTCCATGCTGTTAATTTGCTATTTGGCCTTCTTTTCTTAATTAACATTTCTGCATGCATGTCACCTTTCTGTAACTACATTGTAAGGTCCCCAGGGAAAAGAAATGTATTTTATGCTTTTGTATCCTACACAGCTATGAGAACAGTGTCAAACACGTGACACATGTTCAAATATTTGCTGAATAAATTCTTAAAGCTTAGGCTACAAGTATAGGTGATTATTTTGCTTGGCAACAGAACAAATAACATTTGTATTTACATTTGTATTTCCAAGGCTAATTGATGTGGGTCTTATAATCATAAGCCCCCCCTCCAAACTTTTCTCTAACAATGGCAGAAGCCATCAATTAAACAAACCATTAGATATACCAATAATCTATTAATCCGTTCTTAGTGGAGAGACATTGGCTGTCAGGCTGCACAGTGGATTGGGTTTAAATGAAGTATTAAGTCTGGTTTCCAGCTCTCCATCAACCATGCTTACTCTATAAAATGAAGATTAGCTGATAATGTAGCTAATATAAGTATGGACATCGAGAAAGATATGCAGATAACTTCTAACCCAGTTCCCAGCATATTGTTCATCTTGAATATATGAGTGTCTAAAAATGTGGGAGGAAAGTAGAGTTGCAAAGTGGAAAGATGGTCCAAACCCTGGCTCTGCCATGTTAGCTCTTTAATCCCTAGTTTTCTCACACGTAAAAGGGGGAGAAGAATAATCTTCACTGGAGGGTTATTGTGTGGATTAAATGAGATTAGAAGCATAATTGCCTGTACCAATACAGATGACACACTTGAGAAAATAGGACAGAGAACCTGCCCTCATGAAGTTATTAGTCCATGAAGAAACAGAGACAAATAATCAATCAGCTGGTACAAGAGGGTAGTAAGTGCTATGGCAGAAGGTTGTCAGAGGACTGAGGGGATGCATAGGACACAGGAGACCAGGCTGGGCCCATGACTTGGGGCCCCTGAAGGCTGCCCCCGAAGAGGAGTGTGCTGGCCATGATGCTGTCATCGACCAGCCCCACAGCCACCCTTCCGCCTGTGTAGTGACACTGGGCTCCAACTGCCAATATATGCTCACTTTGCCAGACACTTCCCTGTAGGTTCTGTAAGATGGAAGGTGCTAGAACAGACTGCAAGGCTGGACGAGGCTACCCTTGTTTCCAAGCACTGTTATGACAAAGCCCCACAAATTGGTGGCTTAAGCAACATACAACTATTCTCTCCCAGTTCTGGAGGCTAGAAGTCCAAGATCAAGGTGCCAGTGGGGTCGCTCCATCTGAGGGCTGTGGGAGAGACTATGCCCTTGTGTGATCCCCTCCCCTGCAGTGCAAGAGGGACTTAGGACTCACTTCTACTAGGAAACAGCAGAGGTGATGGGATGTCACTTCAGAGATTAAACGATAAGACTGAGACCTCTGTCGTGGGTGTTCTTGTCTTGCTTGCTCGCTCAGATGAATCATGTTGTGAGCTGCCCTATGGAGAGGCCCATGTGGCAAGAAACTGAAGGAGGCCTGGCAACAGACTGTGATAAACTGCGGACTTCAGTCCAACTGTCCACAAGGAACTAAATCCTGCCCACAACCACGTGAGTGAGTTTTGAAGTGGATCCTTCCTCAGCGGACCCTTCAGATGAGACCCTGGCCTCAGCTGCCACCTTGATTGTTGCCTTGTGAGACCTAGAGGCAGGTCTGCCCAGGTTCCTGACCCATGGAAAATGTGAGATAAGGAATGCTTGTTTTAAGTGGTGGAGTAATTTGTTACACAGCAATGAAGAACAAATCCATTGCCACGGAGAACTAACCCTCTGTGACCTCGGTGTTCCCTTTTTACCTTTTACATATTCCAATAAGTGCTCAACCAGCTCCTTATTAAATTCTCTCAGTCAAATTAACAAATATGATTTCTATTTTCCTGATTAGACACGGACTAACACCAGATGGCACCTAAAGCTGTGACCTTAAGGACAAGTGGGAGTTAACTAGGCAAAGAAAATGGGAAGTGTATCAGAAAGAGGAAACAGCATATACAAAGGCCCAGACACCATTCATTCATTCTTTATTAAGTACCTACTAAGTGCCAGGCCTGATGCTACGAATGAAATTATGAATGAGAGTAAGGTCCTGCCCTCAGGAAGATTGTCCCGGCATGTTGGGAATAAGGAAGCAATGAGACAAAAGCTAAGACCAGTACCTTACAGACAGCCCACACCCTAGGCTTCCTCACCAGGTACACATACATCCTGCTGAATAGGAGTACTTGCCTTGGCATTCTTAATCTAGGCACAAAATGAGTAACCACCTCCCAGCTTCAGCATCTCATCTGTAAAGCAAGGATGACAGTCTCTCCCTCCCAGGATGGTAGCATTGATCAAATGAGGTTTGGAAGTGTCAAGCAGCTTTGTATTCCTACATAGACAGAGCTCTACTACTGTTCAGACAGAGTAGTCCTAATTTAGCAGCTGAAGCTCCCAACTCAGAATGATCCAAGTCCTTCATCTGCCCAGTGGCCAGCAGCCCTTGCTGGCCTGGAGCTGGCTACTGCCAAGGCCTGGGTTAACAGGATTAAACACAGAGCCTGTTGCTTCTGGTCCCAGCCAGCGGGTTGCTGGTCATTGATAAAAACAAGCTGTAATATAAAGAGCAACCTCCCTGCGGCCACCGGCTCCATAAATCATCAGCTACCAAGGGCTATTGAATTACCTTTAGAAGATGGATGATACCAAGCTGGAAGGCTGCTTGATAAGGTTTCTCTTTGAATAATTCCGTGTAGAAAGCTGGGTTTGAGAAATGAGGTCTTTCCACCAGCTCAGCCCCTTCCATGCCATCTCTGCCAGGTGCTTTCAAGATAAACACGTTTCCTTATGGGCTGCACAGCATCTGTGAATGAAGGAAGGAAACTTACTGCCAGTCCCCTGGGAAGCATCTGGTTCTGTCCAAGGAACAAAAGGAGACTTTGTTTTATTGTTATTATTCACTGTTTATAGTACTAACTTATTAATCATAGCTATCATTTATTAAGCATATTCTGTGTGCCAGGCAAGGTACAAAGCATTTGGGAATCACTAAACCCTTAAACAACCATATGAGGCAGGTCTTAGCACTCTCTCCACTTGGTTGATGAGAAAACTAACACTCAAAGAGCTGATATGACTTTCTCTAGGTCACACAGCTTGTAAGTGTTGGAGCTAAGACTCAAATCCATGCTCTTGGCAAGCATCAGCAAATTTTTTTTTTTTTAATAAAGGACCAAATAGTAAATAGTTTAGGCTTTTCAGATTATGTAGCCTCTGTTGCAATCACTCACCTCTGTCCTTGTAGTGCAAAAGCAGCTACGGACAAAACATTAAAAAAAAAATAATGGGTTCGGTTGTGTTTCAATAAAACTTTATTTACACAAACAGGCAGAGGGCAGATTTGGTCAACGGATCATATCATGACCACCTCTACTTTTAGTAATTATAAAGCACTAACTCCCTATATTTGGACTCTGCAGTTTCCTCCACGTGTCTATTTCCAACATAGAAAATGTGCCTACTCCTCATGGAGTTAAATTTATTCAATTCATTTATAATTCCTTTATTACCCAATTGAAAGCTATAGTTCTAAAGAAAATACAGAGATTCTGTTAGTTAAAGAAGCAATATGTGTAATACATTTCATCTGATACTGGTTTTAGCTCTGCCTGTGTCTTCTTTATTTGGAACCAAATGAAAAGCAGCACCGTTCTCAGTCATGAGTCAGGAGGAAAAGAGCAAGTTGAATCACTGTTGGATTTTCAAGGTTCTGTTCAGGCATGACATTCACATCTGCTGAAATTTCATTGGTCAAAGCAAGTCACGTGACAAAGAGCATCATCAGTAGGACAGGAAGTGAACTCATCCCACAGGGAGAGACACAGAAAGGGGCCTTGTATGGATGGGTCTATTAACTAGAGAAGGACTCTAGTATCCAGTGGATAGAGGCCAGAGGTGCTGCTAACTATGCTACAATGCATAAACACAAAGAATTATTAGCCCAAAATGTCTAGCAAATATTTTGAATACTTAATACAATTTACCAGAGTGGTTCTCAATTTTGTTCCCCAGGAAACATTTGGCAACATCTAAAGGCATTTTTGGCTGTCACAACAGGGTAGAGGCTAAGAATGCTGCTAAATATCCCATAGTACATAGGAAAATCCCCTGCAACAAAGAATTATCCCACCCTAAATATCAACAGTGCTGAGATTGAGAAACCCTAATCTACCGCAAGAGGCAACTTGGCACTCATCTCATTCATTCATTCACTCATTCATTCATCATTCACCAAAGATTTATTGAATGTCTATTGAATGCCAGGCACTGTGGTAGGTCCTGTGGAAACAGTAGCAGAAAACATAAATACAATCCTTGCTCAAATGGAGTTCATAATCTACTTGGAGAGATAGACATTCATTATAACTAATGAGTGTTTCATTACAAACTAAGATAAATGAAAGAATGAGACAGATTTTCTGAGAGTCTATAACAACCTGTTTGAGATGAAAGGTTAGAGAAGTCTTCCCCAAGGGAGTGACAAGAATTCTGAAGGGTGTGTAGGAATTAACTAAATAAAGAAGAAGAGGAAGAGAGTTGTAGGAAGAGAAGGGAGAAAAACAAGCTGTGTTGGAAGAACTATAAGGTTAGTTGGACGAACATGTATAAAATAAGGGGTGAGTGGTGTATAATGCAGCTTAAGAGGACAACAGGTACCTGATCCCCAGAGCTTGCCTACCAGTTCAGAGTTTGCTTTTTCTTATGAGGAATGAAAAAGCCACCAACAGGTTTTAAGCAGGGAGTGAATCATCTACTTTGCATTTCAAACAGATCACTCAAGCTGCAATGTGGAGAATAGTGTAGAATGGGATAGAGGTGATGTAGCAAAACCCATCAGCAATTAGTCTTTCAAGTGAGAGATGATGGGAGCTCAGACAAGAGTGGTGGTGCGGAAGACAGAAAAGTGGATATATTTGAGAGCTAATTAGGGTGTGGGATGTGAAGAAGTATTCAGGCTGTCTTCCAAATTTCTGGCCTGCATAACTCAATGGATGGTTGTGGGGTTTGGTGAGAGAGGAAACACTGAAGAACCAGGTTTGGGGCAGGGGAGCAGACATACAGTATTCAGAGAATGTGAGCTTAAGAAGTCTTAGAAGCAGCCAGGTGACAATATCAAGAAGGAAGCTAGACAGATGTGCCTGCCACTCGGAGGAGAGACGAGGCTGAAATTACTAATATAAGAATCATCAGAATACTAATGTAGATAGATATTCAACTCTTACACTGTAGCCTTTGACTTGGACCTCAATCCTTGGCCTCATCATTTTCTGGTCATCCTTGATTATACAATGGTAACCATAACAACTGTACAAAGATAGAACTACTTGTCTGCTTCCTCAGAATGCATTCGTTCACTCAACTAACAGTTTTGGATCTTGTCATCTGTGACTGGTTATCCTTGATTCAGTGGCAATCACCATAACACTTCCATTTTGCTTCCCTCCAAATTCATTCATTCAATGGTCTTGAATGTTACTGTGTCCCAATACTATCCTTGGGGGGCTGTGATACAGCAGTACTTGAGAACAGACAAGGCTATGGTCCTTATAGGCATCTAATATTTTATGGCTTCTTCCTTCGTGTGAATTGCTCAAAACAACTGAGCCTTGCTCTTCCATGTGTTGTGTGGAGTAAATCATTCCACACAGAAAGAAATGTTTGCCAATAAGATGACCTCAAAATTTTAATAGGATAATAGAACCAGCATATCAGCCTTATGTTGGTAGGATCTATTTAGTTCAATGATGTCTAATAGATTTCCTCTCACATGCCTGCTTTAATTGATTGGTAGTGGCTTCCTGGGGAGCTAAGCTGAAAATGAGTCAGCTGAAAAAAATCAGAGTGATCAATTAATGATGTCTGTCAAGGGTTTGATATGGGAGAGTGGAATGTAACAAGCCCATGGTTCTAAATACAACTCCTACTTTTTATGTACTGCTGAATTCTATTTGATAATATTTTGTTAAGAAATTCTGTGTCTATGTTAATGAAAAATATTGATTTATTTCTTTTTATAATGTCATCATCAGATTTTTCTTATCTAAGTTATGCTGGCCTGATGATTGATACAGGTTGGAAACAATTCTTTTCATTTTCTGAAAGATTTGTGTAATCTTGGCATTATTTTATCCTTAAGTATTTAATAAAATGGGCCTGTAGTTGTGGGAAGGGAAAGTAAGGAGAGGTTTTAAGTTATCAACTCAATTTCTTAAATAGATACAAGGTTATTTAGATCTTCTATTTCTTCTGCTATTAATTTTGGTATATTGTATTCTTCAAAGAAGTTGTACATTTCATCCAAGTTGTCAAATTTAACTAGTTAACTTATAGGTGAAGAAAGTAAAGCTCGGATATGACAATCAACCTGCCCAGGTCACATAGTAAATGACAGATCAAGTACAAGCACTCAGATCTTCAGAAGTTCGGTCAATTGTTTCCAACATACCACATTCAGATTTATCCTACTTCTAAAAGCCACAGGGTAATTGTCTAAGAATCTTTCCAAAAATGACATATACAAGCATTTTAAATCTCACATGCCACAGTATTTAGCATGACCTGGTGACTGAGAGAGAAAGAGCTGTTCAGGGTAAAAATCATCTTCATCAGCACCAGAGTGGAGCCTCAGATTTTAGCAATCCTACCTACTGAAGCGACAGGCTTTTTGAGAAAATTCATGGACAGTAAGAAACAAAAACCTACTACTCATTTAGGTTGCCTAGGAAAGCACCCCAGACTGCCTTTCCCCTTGGTGCACCCAGTTCATGCAAGAAGCCAGGCTGTCTGTGCAGATTAATTCCCCCTGACTCGGGGCTGGGCCAGTAGAAGATAAAGTCCCTAGGGGACTTCTCTGCTTGGTCTGACCTACTTAGAGGTGACATGCCTGACAACAGTAAGAGTGGAGCTAATGCAGATGGACAAGAAGGCAGGCTTGGAGTGGCCCAAGGGAGAGGAGTTCACAAGACTTGGCTCAAAATGCTCCTGGGGGAAGGTCTCTCTAGAGAAGGATCTGTTAAATCTGACCATATTAGAACTCTGCTTAAAATTTTTCTGTGATACCCCGTGTATTCATGAAATTTGGGGGCATGGCCTCCAGGGCCTTGTGCGACCTGATCCCTGCATGCATCCTCCTCTGCAAGGAGGGCAGCTGGATGGTTGTGAGACCACTGCATAAAGTCTGGCCTCTCAAAGAGAACAGAAGATGTTCCCAGCATCCCAGGAACGCTGCGGACAAATATGCCATCTGCCCAAGCTCTTGGTGGTCTTAGTCTGAGTTTCTCCAAAGCAGACCCTGAAACAAGAATTTGGGTTCTGGTAGTTTACTGTGGAGGTGATCACAGAAAGCACAGAAGCAGGAGGAGAAGTGAGAGGGGAAAAAAGGGGGGGGGGAAAGCCAGTAAAAGTTGCATAATACAAGTTACTACAGGGGAAACTGAGGCTCGGTCCTGCTGGGAACCTCTGGGAGAATCATCCCATGGAGGTTGGCAGATGGGAAATTTATCCACCACCTTCTGTCCCCCAATGGTTGAGGGCTGCTCTGAGGGGTTAAGTTGATACCAGTGCTGAGCCAGACATGCTCTCAGGCAGAGAAGGAGAAAGGCAAGCACGTGGGGTGAAAAGCTGTCAGCAGCACACTCAGAAATGTCTGCAGATGAAGAAAATCTTACACAGACTGAAATGATACAAGGTGGAGCATGCACTACAATGGGGGAAATGTCTCCTGTGAGAAATGGGAATCCCAAGCACACATGTGCCATGGGGTAGGGTCTGATTTTTATACTCCCTGTGTGATCTAGAAATCCTCAGCCAAGAAGTTGACATAAGTTTGGATTATGGAGCGCTTGAGGTTCCAGAGGCACAAAAGCAAAAACACTGAGTAGAGAGGGAATCTGTTACCAGTGAGGCCTGTTGGGATAGTGCCAGCCACAGGGGCCCTTCTCTGCTGCAGGTGAGTAAATCTCCCGGCGTGGAGCCTGTGAACAGGGGGCCAGAACAGTGGAGATGACCAGCAGGACGAGGAGAGCTCCAACCCCCAGCATGGAGATGCTCCCACGTTGGTACCGCAGTTAAAATGAACAGAGGACAGTCAGCTCACTGAGGACAAGTTGAATAAAAATGCCCCAACACACCTGTTCAAATGGTGACTATCTAAAATACTGACAACACCAAATCCTGGAAAGAACGTGGAGCAACAGGAACTCGCATCATTGCTGGTAGGAATCCAAAATTCACTTGACTTCGGAAGACAGTTTGGCAGCTTCTTGTAAAACTAAACCTTCTATTACCTTACCTTATGATCCAGCAATCATGCCCCTCAGTATTTACCCAAGTGAGCTGAACACTATGTCCACACAAAAACCTGAACATGGATGTATATCGGAGCTTTGCTCTTAATTAGCAAAACCTGAAAGCACCCAAGATGTCCTTTCGTAGATGAATGGATAAAAAAAACTGTGGAATGTATATCCACACAATGGAATATTATTCAGCACTAAGAAGAAATGAGCTATTAAACTATAAAAAGGCATGGAGAAAACTTACTGATGAAAGAAGTCAATTTGTAAAGACTACATACTATATTATTGCAACTATATGACATTCTGGAAAAGGCAAAACTATGTAGACAGTAAAAATATCAGAGGTTGCCAGGGATTAGAGAGGAGGAAGGAGTGAATAGGCAGAGCAGAGAAGATTTTTAGGGCAGGGAAACGATTCATTGGTTGTAACAAATGTCCCATTCTGGTGGAGATGTTGCTAGTGAGGGAGGCTGTGTACATGTGGGGGCAGAAAGTAAATGAGAACTCTTTGAACTTCCTGCTCATTTTTTCTATGAAAAATTGAATGATAAAAAATAAAACCTATTAGAAAGAAAAAGAAATATTCTCTTCCTCCTACCCACCTCAATGTAGCAGGTGGGAAAAAAAAAAGTAGCAGGAAAGTATGAAGTTCAAGGTTGTGAGAGACAGACAAGATCCATCTCTTAAGTCCAGCCAATGCTGGGAAACAAAAGGGGAAGTGTGAATAAAATATAAGATTGGAGTTGAAAAATGGCCTGACAACTAGGCTGTTTTAATAACTCAAGGAAATTGAAAAGTTATGGAACCCAACTGACTTAATGGGTAACAGGAAGGTGGAAAATGGGTGGGAGGTGGTACAGATTATCCTCCTAGCAGTTACTGGAAAAAATAAGACAATTTCACGTTTATTCCTCAATGAAAGGAGACTTCTCAATTAAGCAGGCTCCAGTGGCAATTTCTGAGATCTTTTACAAATTAGATAAATTCTCCCTTGTTTCTATGCCAAATGTTTACCCTTATGAATACACGCATGCGCACACACGCGCACACACATACTCGCACACAGCTGAGACGGGCCCTTGTGGCTGGCGCTCACCCAGCTCACGTCCTGGTCTTGTTGGCAGAACACAGGGCATTTTAACAAGAATATTCTCTGGCTCTGCTGAGAAGCAGAGTATCAATAACAATCACAATTACAAAATCTTGCACTTCTGTTCCATTTTATTTCAGGAGTATTAAAGTACTTGGCAGGCTTTAATTCATTAGCATATGCACACACACTCACCACCCGTGAGAGGAATTTCAATTATGAGATGTTCCAGCTAAAGTCTAACACGGTGTAATAAGATCCCGGGACATCTGTCAAACAGTTCCATGATCCTGTCTCAGTCATTCACGTACCATGTCCTGCAACTGTTCCAGGTTTGAGACCACAGCTCCCCTCACGGCTTTCCACGTCACCAGTGACCCATTGGGTGGCCAAATTGATTCTTCAGGCTTTATTCAAAGAGCTTACCTTTCTTTACCTAGACTTAGGTCCCATCTCATAGGTTCTAGGAATGCACAGAAATTTGGGCAGGCTCCCTAGAGCAAAGTTATCTAACAAGAGTAAGGGATATAGTCATGACCCAGCTGCTGTAGCATACCTTTGCTCTTTCCCACAAAGCACAGTAGCCTTCTTAATTACAAACTTGGCCAAATGATGGAAACATGCCCTGACCCTTATCACTTTCCAGGACCAGAGAGACAGAGATCAAAATGGTTAAGGGGAAGGGAGGGGGGCTAACTCACACCCCATGTTCCTCTCACTATAGGCTTTGCAATGGCTGTTCCCTGGGTCTGGAACCCACCTGTACCCATGCTCTCGTCCTCATGTAAGTCCAACACCTCCGTTAGATCTCAGTGCACATCTAGAGCAGACTTCATTGTCAGATGCCCTCAAAGAAATAAGTCCCCATGCTAAACATCTTGTTCACTTTGTAAAAATTCACCCGCTTTTGAGATTATTAGGGTCTGCCTCCCCATCCAAACTCTGATTTCCCTGAGAACAAGGGCTGTGGCGAATTTTACTTACAACACAGCTCCAGAAATTAGCACATCGCTTAGTACATAGTAGAGCCTCAATAAATATTTCAATGAGTTAATCAACTAATCCTATTATACTAAGGAAAGCAAATTCATTTAATAAACATTTGTTGACTACATTAACCAATATCCTTAAAGCCACCATAATATTAGTGCCTACTTAATAGTACCTACCTAATAAAGTTAGTTCTTCAGAGAATTTCATTGTTAATGCAAATAAAGCTCTGTGGTGCTTGGCACACAACAAGCACCTAATCTTATTACTCATAGCATGTTATCCCCCTAATAGAAACCTATTTTGAATTATTACCTAATGTGAGTTTTCTTCTACTTTCCAGTAACTCAGCCCTTCTTTCAGCTTTTTCTTTTCATTTTTCAGATGTGGAAAAAGAGGCTCAAAGAGATCCTGAGTTGCACAGCTGGTAAAAATGGATGAGCCGGGATTCTAATCCACATCTCTGAGGCTCCTGAACACTCAAGTTTCACCCACTTCTTCTCAAACCATCTACGGTAACAATGGTGAAATGAATACACTAGCAGACTATTCAAGATCAACTTTTTTACTTGTCCCCTGAAGAGAAGGCATCGTTTTACTGGGGAAAAACCAGCATTAGAAAAAGTACCTAAAATAACTTCATGCCCAACTAAGAAATAAATTCTCCTTTTTATAATAGCTAAGACAATGGGGTACTGATGCATTCTTGGACACAATGATCTCTATCAGTACTTAATTTGGGCTGTAGCTCACCAGAAGTTGCTGCCTCAGCCCATATTACTTAAAGATGGTGATTTTCCTTTTTTTCCATTTTGTTTTAGTCCCAGAAAGTGTGTTTTGAAAGTGAATAGGAGGTCCCATTTAAAAAATCGATAATATATTTCCATTTTAATGTAAACATTTAGTGTCTAACACTCTGCCTCACCATTCA
This sequence comes from Craseonycteris thonglongyai, assembly GCA_004027555.1. Classification (NCBI taxonomy): domain Eukaryota; kingdom Metazoa; phylum Chordata; class Mammalia; order Chiroptera; family Craseonycteridae; genus Craseonycteris; species Craseonycteris thonglongyai. The sequence continues at coordinate 5,599 of PVKE010010238.1, read as the reverse complement.
TTAGCATCTGAATGCAAAGCACCATTGCAAACATTTATTTCAAAACTTTTCTTTTTTTTCCAGGCAGAGAAAGCAAACAGAGCAAAATAGTTACCCAGCAGATAGCTGACCAAATGCAGCAACAATCATGACCAGCGGAGAGGGGCAAACTTTCAGAAGAAAGAGGGAAAATATAAAGTAACGTTAAATCCATCTTCTCCACAAGGAGCTGCTGAGGTGTTTGTTTGGATTTTTAGATAATCGTTCAACCTCTGTTTTACAAATACACCTCCCCCCCCCCTTCCCCCCCACTCCAAATAATAATAAATAAAAGGGATTGTATGATGGTCAAGTTAGGCCATAAATGACTAAATTTCCCTTTTCTCTATCTCAAGAAATTACTGGCTCTGGGGTAAGTAGAAAAGGCCCATTCATTGGCTGAATTCTGCAGGGTCAGAAAGGAAAGTGCTATTTGAAGCCCAATGCTTGGGTCTAACTCCTGCCTACCCTGGCGAGCTGGTGTCCTTCTTTCAAAGCCACAGAAAGCAGCCTGAACTGAGAAACATTCAGCCTGTCCACTGTGCACACCCAGCACGCCAGGAACGACCAACCCAGGCAGTTTAGGTTGAGTGCAAAGTGCTCCTTTTCAGGCTGAAATCAAGCCAAAGACTCCTCACAAAAGCTCCATTCAGCCCTCCGATGCCACATTCCATTCTGTGCATCGTCTGCCACGATTACCCAGGATTCCAAAAGCACTTGGCCTCCTTAAGTAAGAACCAGGAAGGAAAAACAATAGCAAGCAACTGTCTGAGGACAAAGCTGGAACCATGCAGGGGGGCGTGGCCAGAGATGTCAGCTGAGCTCCAAAAATAGATGTGGCTTAATGAGTAAGAGGGAGGTTGGGTTTCTTTAAAAAGGCAGATTCAACCAGGTAAGCACTAATGATGGGGGCACTTTGGTTCAGTACCTTTGGCAGGGCTGCTTAGCAGTCCATACTTACTAGAACTATTATAAAACATGCCTGTGCCCTAGGATACCAGTATTTCTCCTCTGGCATTAATTATAGAAAAAAAGTAGATAGAAGTGATGCACACAGACAGGCAGGGGTGCACAACGATTTTTAATACTGAGTTGCTTGTAATAACCAAAAGTTGGAAAATGATTTAATATCCATTTATGATGAAGTAGTGACACTGTAGAGTACTATGCAGCAGTGAAGAGACTATGCCCTAATCAGGACAGTAATAATGTCCATACATACCTATCCAAGAGTTGAGATCTTCCAGAAGCTCTCCTAAGTGCCCCCTACACATTGAACCACTTAATCCTTATAACAGCCTTGAGAGGGTTCTCTAATAATGCTCAGTCATTGAGCCACTGAGATGTTAAATAACCTGCCCAGGATCACGTAAGTACACAGGGCATTTAAACACAGACCATCTAGCTCCAAAAGTCATACTGCTTCTCAAGAAATTAAACAAACAAAAATATTTTTGCCCTTTGAATTACAAAAAAAAAAAAGTTGCAGAATGATACATACAATATGTACCTGCCTCTAGAGGCTCAGGTGCCACAAAGCCTCATGGCCCGTGGCCGCCCGTGGCCTCCCGTGCCCTGTACAGTACTTAATGGGCTTGGCCATCACCTGCCTCTCACTCATTCTTTTTTCTGTTCCCCAGCCTCATCATTCCCTTTTGATAGCACATTATTATTATGTTTAGGTATGTTCATTTATGTGGTCAGGCCACAATCAAGTCTGTAGTCCTGAGGGGCCCGTTGGTCTTTTAAGATGCACCCTGCCCAAAGTTGGAAGTGGGAGAAGGAAGTATGGATTGGTCCAAAGAATGGATTTTGGAGTCTGACAGCTCTAAGTTTGAATCTGTGCTCCACTTGTGTGGCTTTGGCCAAGAGACTTCACCTATGTGAGCCTCATTTTCCTCATCTGTAACATGGGGATATTAACACTTCCTACCCCAAGGGTTGTGAGGATGATGTATGGGCAATGTTCAGCATAGTTATTGGTACATCATAAGCTCTCTTTTTGATCCATACTCAGGAAAAAAACAACAACAACACATTTTCTTATTTCTTCCTTCTTGGGAAAACACCTCACTCTACCCAAAGGAGAAAGGTAGCAAATTCAATGCAACCTGTACTGTTTATGTACCACATTAGACTAGAGACATATGTCAGTGGGGGACATCTAGTCTACAACTCCTCTTCCTGTTTGCATGCTGATTTCCATTTTGAAAGCTCTCCCTTTTAAGAGCGGTTCTGGAAGAGTGCCCCTAGCTGCTGTGGAAGCCAGAAAGGAGAAAGAAAATGACTCCAGGGGCTTGCTTGCTCCAGGGGCCTGGAATCTAAAGCTAGTGACCAAAGGATGTAGAGATGGTTGCAATTGAGAACCAGATGATTCCTGCTGCTGGACATTCACTGTGATTCCCAGTGCATATTTCTTTGCAAGCCTGCTCCTCTAGCACATCATTCATTCCATGCACCCCATATCCTCCCAATATACGAGGGCTGTCCGGAAAAAAAATCCAGCCATTGTCAAGATAACGAGAACTGTTACTTGGATGGATACTTTCCGGACAGTCCTTGTATACTCTTTTAGTTGAAAAAAGCCAGAGTTAGGTTTCTGTCCTTAGCTGATACACCCACTATACACAAGACAGTGTGGGTATGGAAACTAATAGCATACCATCAATCCCTGTGCTCAAGATGTCCACGGCCTCACAGGGAAGTTCAGAGGCTTGGTTATATAGTATCCTCCCTCCCCATTCTCCCCAAAAGGCAACATCTGATTAGAACTAGATGAGAGAGAGCAGGAAAATAATGACTGAATCAGTGATATCTGACTTCTCTGCAGACTACAACCCCATTCTGGAGACCAGGGAGCATATCCAAGCTTAATCTTATGGGCCTATTTAGAAGTCTGGCTAATTAATGGCTGTAAAAGCAGTTTGGACTTTGCAAGCCTTTTATAATGTGACTCATTTAGACATAATGGCTCAAGATTGCCTCTGGCATCCTCAAGAAAATTAAAAATCCAGTAGGCAGTGGAATTGCCTCTACGTGGTTTTCCTATTACTTTTATTTTTATTATGATTGCAAATAGCAACATTGCCAATGGTACCTTGGATGAGAAAGCCTTTCTAAGGAAGGTCTAGCTGTTTCCCACGTCCACAGCATGATTTATTGCTCCTTTAGCCAGCAGCATGCCAGCTCCTTCCACATGGCATCATTTAACTCTTGCCAAATTGAGGGGAGTTGGAGGGCTCCTGACACGTGGAGTCATTCCTAATTTGGGGCCACTACAAACAGAGACACCATTCATTACCCTCCAGCTTGACAATACAAGTCCTAATTGGTATGTGACTAATCCTGGCTCCAGACAAGCAGGTGTCTGGCATGTGTGGGCTTAGAAAGATTTGGTGTATTCTGGAAGTCTGGGTCAGCATGCAGTGCAGAAAGATGGCGGTGTATAAACTGGATAGAACAGTAATCATACTACCCATCAGGAATCCTTAGCACAAATAATCAAAAAGTTTCTGGCATCTCTAATGAGGGTCCAAGAATCATAATCAGGGATTAGACAGCCAGGAATGAAACCCAAGTACACCATACAACTGCTACCAGTATTCATTATGGACACGTCAGTTAACATTAGTGACTCTAGGTTTGAAATACCATGCCACCCCCCTGCCACTGCTGCCCTTAAAAAGTTGGGTGTGTCTGCCACTGTGCTCACTCAAAGATGGATTGCACCAATACCTGTTTACCAACACTGTTCACTTTCAAATATAAATTGTGCATAGGTGAATAAGATTAGCAGGAGTGGGTCACAGGCATACCAAGGGTAGTGGGAGTGGTCTGCTCTGGTGCAAAGAATAAGAATGTGCATGATTAACAGAGAATTTAAAAGAAATATAGTCAAACTGACTGCAACCATTCTTTTATATTATGACCATGAGCCACTAATTTTAAACCATGTCAAAGACGTAATTACATACAAGTGGGGCAGACCATGCCCACCTCTCTTCCTTGGTAGGTCACTGGATTAGTTTACATTCCTGTACTCTAGCTACAAAGAAAGGGGGCATCTGTCAAAGGGGATGACACAGAACCTACTCTTAGGATTGTTGTGAGAAAAAAATGAGTCAATATTGTAAAGGTGTCATTTCTCCTCAGATTGATCTAGAAACTAAAATCCCAATAAAAGGCCCAGAAAGTTTATTGTCTGGATGGACATTTACAAGGTAATTATAAAATACGTGTGGAAAATCAAAGAGCCAAAATTATCACAAAAAAGAACAAAGTCAGATGAATTACACTACTGAATATCAAGAGTTATGATAAAGCCAGAACAATTAATGGAGCATGCTTTGATACAAGAAAGATAAATAGATCAGTTGAACAACATAGAGAGCTCAGAAACAAATCCACATGTACAAAGACACTTGATTTATGGCAAAGCTGCCACTGAAGAGCAACAGAGAAACAGTGACTTTTACAATGAATGGTGCTAGGTCAATTGGCTATTCACATGAAAAAATCTGAATCCTAATCTCTACCTCATACATGACTCAAAAATCAATTTCAGGTGGATTGTAGGTCTTAAATGTAGAAGGAAAAAAATAGTAAAGCATCTAAAAAACAATATATAAGAGAATATCTTGAACTTGTTGTTCTTAAGATGTCTTAAACAAGATACAAAGGAACTGGGATGGGTAAAGCCCCATTGTACAGTTGGTTCAAAATAAAGGGGTATCCCACAAATCAAACTCCTTATCTAAATTCCATTCCTTAAAGTTTCACTGTCTTAGAATCTCTTTGAATCTTAGAATGTTCAGATTGAAGCATTCCAAAGGAGACAGAAATTTCCCATGATGCTCTTCATGGAACGCGCCTACATGTGGGCCACTTTTGCAGAGGAAGTGACTCTCCTGTCATGTATAGTGATTGTTTACTATGTGCCAGGCACTGTGCAAAGCACTTTGCAATCATTTTTTACTTATCTGTATTTTATCCAGTGGTTGATGCCTGAAAGTTGGTCACTATGGAAACCAAACACTGGAAAATCTATCTTCCAATCTCTTTCTACTACCTCATCCTTTATCTGAAAATTTTAATTTACAAAATTAAGACACAGAATCAATCATGAAATTGAAGTTTAAATAAGTGCTTCCTGCTATCTTGTACGATTTACAATAAATTTTAACATCAAGTTGATGACTTCATCTTTTAAAAATATATTTCCATACATTTTCTCATAGAATCTCTATGACAGGGGTTCCCAACCTTTTTATACCCTAGGGCGCATTCTAAAATATCGGTAGGGTGGCGGGCACCAGCTATTTCTAAGGATATTTATTATTGAACAAGAATAAAAAATAATAAACAAAAATAATTTTAAAATACTAAATTTATTGTACAAATTATATACACACAAAGAAACATATATACAAAACGTAATACAAAGTAAATAAAAAACACACGTATAATAAAATCATTTAAAAAAACATAAAAGAAAACATAAAAAAAACCAATCTGTCAGTGTGATCTTTGGCATTGCATTTCATTGGCCAGTGCCTCGTAATTAGGAGAGTATGACGACAAC